>WNWK01012002.1:0-61719 GCA_009830355.1 Cherax destructor
ATTTCCTGTTGTAAATGTCAGGTGACCGGAAGCCAGTTTCCCCTGGGTAACCTTGCTTGCTTGTTTACACCTTCGTGCCGCCAGTATTGTCGTGTCGAGACGACACGCGGTAGGTGGCCGAGCGGATGTAAACAGCCTACCCAGAGGCTGTTTCAAACTGCACGGCACTATGGTGCTGCCCTCTATAGGCCTATCAAGGTCGGGCTGGTCAGCCATGCTTCTCTCTCACTTAGACGGCCTACCTCACTGAACCAGCATCTACCCTTGCTGGCTCCCGGTCCACTCACGCTCTGTCCCCGTGTATAACTACACCTTGCCATTAATAAACTGAGTCTAGTCATCGGCCATATCTCTGCACCTACGCTACCATTCTACTGCCCAAAGTAAGCAGCCAAGAAGATAGACTAACAATACTCACCCCAAGATCTTTTTCCTTGAGTGAGGTTTGCAGTCTTTGGCCACCTAGACTATACTCTGTCTGCGGTCTTCTTTGCCCTTCCCTGATCTTCATGACTTTACATTTGGCAGGGTTAAATTCTAGGAGCCAGTTACTGGACCAGGCTTGTAGCCTGTCCAGGTCTCTTTGTAGTACTGCCTGATCCTCGACTGTTTTAATTCTTTTCATTAACTTCACATCATCTGCAAATAGGGACACTTCTGAGTCTATCCCTTCTGTTATGTCATTCACATATACCAAAAACAGTACAGGTCCTAGGACTGACCCTTGTGGAACCCCACTCGTCACAGGTGCCCACTCTGACACCTCGTCACGTACCATGACTCGTTGTTGCCTCCCTCTCAGATATTCTCTGATCCATTGCAGTGCCTTTCCTGTTACGTGTGCCTGATCCTCTAGCTTTTGCATTAACCTCTTGTGAGGAACTGTGTCAAACGCCTTCTTGCAGTTCAAGAAAATGCAGTCTATCCACCCCTCTCTCTCGTGTCTTACTTCTGTTACCTTGTCATAAAACTCCAGTAGGTTTGTGACACAGGATTTTCCTTCCCTGAAACCGTGCTGGTTGTCGTTTATAAGCTTGTGTCTTTCTACGTGCTCCACCACTCTCCTCCTGATGATCTTCTCCATGACTTTGCATACTATACACGTCAGTGACACAGGTCTGTAGTTTAATGTCTCGTGTCTGTCTCCTTTCTTAAAAATTGGGACTACATTTGCCATCTTCCACGCCTCAGGTAGTTGCCCAGTTTCAATGGATGTGTTGAAGATTTTTGTTAGTGGCACACACAACATCTCTGCTCCCTCTCTAAAGACCCACGGAGAAATGTTGTCCGGTCCCACCGCTTTTGAGGTATCGAGTTCACATAGCAGCTTCTTCACCTCCTCCTCGGTTGTGTGTATTTCATCCAGCACTTGTCGGTAAACCTCCCTATTCTGATTTCCTGGAGTCCTTCCTGTCTCCTCTGTAAATACTTCTTTAAATCTCATGTTGAGCTACTCACATACCTCTTGGTCATTTCTTGTGAACTCCACACCTTCCTTCCTCAGCCTGATTACCTGGTCCTTGACTGTTGTTTTCCTCCTGATGTGGCTATACAACAGCTTCGGGTCAGACTTGACTTTTGATGCTATATCATTTTCATATTGTCGCTGAGCCTCCCTTCTTACCTGTGCTTATTCGTTTCTGGCTCTTCGGCTAATCTTTTTATTTTCCTGGGTTCTTTGTCTTCTGTACTTTTTCCATTCTCTATTACACTTAGTTTTTGCCTCCCTACACCTCTGGGTGAACCAAGGACTCGTTCTGGTCTTCCCATTACTTCCGTTTCCCTTGGGGACAAACCTCTCCTCTGCCTCTTTGCATTTTGTTGTCACATATTCCATGTGTGTGTGTGTGTGTGTGTGTGTGTGTGTGTGTGTGTGTGTGTGTGTGTATGTGTGTGTGTGTGTGTGTGTGTGTGTGTGCATTCGTGTGTGTCAATGAATTTCTGCAGGAATCCTAAACAAGAGCCTATAACTGCATTTCTAATATATTCTGGACGATGCAGTTGTATTATGAGGCTATCACTATCTGTAAATTACTAATTACGCTAGTATATAATTGCAGCAATTATCATTCGCCAGTGGACACCGAATTTTTTTTACGAAAAATAATTCTGCTTTATATAATTTATTACACACAATCGTGCGCTTTACGTTTCTCATTGGTAGTAAGAATGTCTCGCAATTGTTCTCTGTCAGAATGATGTAGAATGTGTACAGTGTCTGGTAAAAGCATACATTTTTCAGATTATTAACCCAGTACAGTACATTAAAATTCTAGATAATCCAAAAAGATTATTAACTTATTTGCATTGGGCTCCTTAATTCCTGTTCCAGGATCCGACCCACAACAGTTGATTACCTTTGAGGTATATAGTTACTGCTAGGTGAGCGAGGAAAGCATGCCCATTCCTGCCTCGCCCAGGATTGAGTCCGATTCGTTTTGGTTGTGAGCCAAACGAGCTACATCTGAGGTACGAGGTACATCTGATCTACCAGGTACATGTGATCTACGAGTACCAAAGATCTTCGAGATCATTTTGATTTACGAGTATCTCAGATCTTCGTGATAGCTCTAATCAACAAGATTCGTCTGATCTATTAGATATCTCTGATCTGCAAGGTGCCCTGCTTACCAAGTATCTCCGACAAACGAGGCACCTCTGCTCCACGAGGTACCTATGATCCACGAGGTACCACCTGATCCACGAGTTACCTCTAATCCACGAGGTATCACTAATCCACAAGTCACAACTGATCCACGTGGTACCTCTGATCCACGCGGTACTTCTGATCAACGAGGTACCCCTGATATTCGATTTCCCTCATGTTAAAGAGGTACTTTTGATTTACGAGATACCTAAGAACTACAAGGTACCTCTGATTAACGAAGCACCTCTGATCGTCGAGGTACTTCTGATTAGGGAAGTGCTTCAGATTAACAAAGCACCTCTGATCTTCTGCGTACCTCTGATCTCAGAGTTGATATCGTCCTCAGTATCACGCACAAGGAGGCGTCCTCACTAATACAGCAGCAGCAGCAGCAGCGATCTTCTTGCCCCAAAATTATTATTGGGTAACTCCCTTGACTTTGATCAAGATTTCTTCACCAGCATTAAGGCACGCTCCGTGAAGGGTCTTTACCCTTAAATAAGAGGGAGAGATAGATAGATAGAGAGAGAGAGAGAAAGAAAGAGAGTGAGAGAGAGAGAGGGACAGTCAGACAGACAGACAGACTGAGTGACTAATTGTTTGTGAGGTACAAAAGGCCAATAGGTGGCGAAGCATAGCGAGGATTGTATTTAAGGGAGGCGAGTGTTGGCGGAGGCAACACCTTTCCTTTCTATTTCAGTCACTTTCTCCTTCCTTCCTTCCTTCCGTCCTTTCTTTCTTTCTTCCTTCCTTCTTTCCTTCCTTCCTTCCTTCCTTCCTTCCATCCATTGCTTTCTGTTCGTCGCCCTTCTACTATTCTCTAGTTTCTGGGTCCGCCTCTTGATCATTCAGTTGCGTTACATCAGATTGACCTACGGATACCTATTGAACACGTATTCCTCTTACAGGACCTGTTCTTGTCTGTCTCTCTCGTGTGCTCCTCTGAGTATTTTATGTGTTGCGATCGTCTTCCTTTTAGTTCTGTTTCTCTTGAACGACAGTAATATCTTGACTATGATATCAGATATTGAAACCGAAGACTCTGCCCTACTGAGCACTGCATGAGAGGCTGGCACTGAAGACAGTATCATCAGGAACACTGGCATCAAAGGCTGGCATTGAAGACAGTGTCATCAGGAACACGGCACAAGCAGTTGCCACTGAAAACAGTATCATCTTTATCACGGTACCAGATGCTGACACTGAAGACAGTGCCAAAAGGGCACCATAGGCTGACACTGAAGACAGTACCAGGAGGGCACCATAGGCTGACACTGAAGACAGTACTAGGAGGGCACCATAGGCTGACACTGAAGACAGTACCAGGAGGGCACCATATGCTGACACTGAAGACAGTGATAGGAAGGCACCAGAGGTTGATGCTGAAGACAGTGCTAGAAGGGTACCAGACACTGGAACTGAAAGCAATAAAGAGAAGCTCCTCTCTCCAATATGAAAGATGCTCCTTTTCCTGAAGTAGACACCTGACATTTCACAAGCATTGGAAACCTGAAAACATGTAAACCTCTATTTCCTCTCATCATTTTTGCTCAGAGCTTCACTCCCATTACTTCTTTTACTCCAGACTCATGTCGCAGTCGAGAAGAACGAGAAGGACATTTCCTGCATGTCCTCCATGACAAAGGCCTTTTCCTAGAGCTGGTTCAAGTGATTAATCCTGTGTTTTCATTTAACCCTTACTCTCTTTAGGCCTTTTCTTTTCCTGGGGTCTCTTCTCTCTCTCTCTCTCTCTCTCTCTCTCTCTCTCTCTCTCTCTCTCTCTCTCTCTCTCTCTCTCTCTCTCTCTCTCTCTCTCTCTCTCTCTCTCTCTCTCTCTGTCCAAGGTTTCTTCTCTCTCAGAGTCTATTTATTCTCTTCATGCCAATTCCTACGCTTGCCCACTTATTATCTCAGTTGTCGTCTCTGGATCAGAACAGCACAGTGGCCACACAATAATAAAAGAGAGAGTTACGTTGCAGATCAGACTGAGTGGGACAACGTCTGGATCTGGCAAGAACTTTATCAAGTCGATATTAACTCATAAAAATCTTGTTGTTCAACGCTTGGTTGTTTTCTCTTTTAACTCTTCTTAGTTTCTTCTCTCCTAGGCCTCTATTCCCGGAGGTATCTCATCTCATAGGTATATCATCTCCTAGGTATTTCATTTCCTAGGTATCTCATCTCCTAGGTATCTCATCCCCTAGGTATCTCATCTCCTAGGTATCTCATCTCCTAGGTATCTCGTCTCCTAGGTATCTCTTCGCCCTAGTATCTCATCAATTAGGCCTCTTCTCTCCAAGGTATTTCCTGTATTAGGCTTTTTCTCCTAGGTATTTCCTCTCCTAGGCCTCTTTTCTACTAAATATTTCCTCGCCTAGGCCTCTCCTCTTTCAGGCCTCTCCTCTCCTATGCCTCTTCTCCTCATTCCTCCTCCTCATTCGCTCAGCAGAGACCGGATCTCCAAGGAAGTATGTTGCATTTCCTGCCTCTCAAGGATGATAAAGACATTTCCTAGGGTTGGACATGTGACATTTGGAGCTGCTGAGTGCCGGAAAACAGTCGTCTGTGTGTCAGTTGTAGCGAGGCCAGGCTATTCTTGTTGCTTCTGTTCCCACCCGTGTTTCACCAGACTGAAGAGTGTTGCATCAGACTATAGTGTGTTGCGTCAAATTGTAGAGTGTTGCACCAGACAGTACAGTGTTGCACCAGACTGTAGAGTGTTGCACAAGACAGCAGAGTGAAGCACCAGATTGCAAAGTGTTGTACCAGACTGTTGAGTGTTGCAGCTAACTGGAGAGAATTGCACCACACTGTAGAGTGTTGAACTAGAATGTAGAGTGTTTTAAAAGACTGTAGAGTGTTGCACCAGACTGAAGTGTTGCATCAGATTGTAGAGTGTTCCACTAGACTGAAAGGTGTTGCACTAGACTGTATATTGTTGCACCAGACTGTACAGTGTTACATTGGTCTGTAGAGTGTTGCACTAGACTGTAAAATGTTGCACAAGGGTGCGGAGTTTTGCACCAAACTGTAGAGTGTTGCACTAGACTGTAAAATGTTGCACAAGAGTGCAGAGTTTTGCACCAGACTGTAGAGTGTTGCACAAGACTGCAGAGTGCGTCACCAGTCTGTAGAGTGTTGTACAACACGGTAGAGTGTTGCACCAGACTGCAGAGTGTTGTATAAGACTGAGGAGTATTGTCCCAGATTATATTGTTGCACCAGACTGTAGAGTGTTCCACTAGACTGCAGAGTGTTGCACCAGACTGTAGATTAATGTGTCACTGTAAGCTCAGTGAGAGTTCATAGGGTATAACCGTTTCTGCTCACGTGACCAACCGATGCAACCGTTAGCCCAATGTCAAAGGTCACCCATGTCAAAGGTCAACCCTTTGAACGCTATGAGCCCTGCTCGGGGCAGTGCCTCAGTCACCATCGAGACACCGTGTATAGAAGAACCAGGCCTGCGAACTCTGAGATCCCACCCTGTCTAATTGACCTTAATATACCAAGTTACCATCCCAAACTCGTCTGTTCATTACCCAATCTACGAAAGAACCTCCACGCAACAGTTGCAACAGACTGTAGAGTGTTGTACAACACTGCAGAGTGTTGCACCAGACTGTAGATTGTTGCACTAGACTGCAGAGTGTTGTACAACACTGTATAGTGTTCCACTAGACTATAGAGTGTTGCACCAGACTGTAGATTAATGCACCAGACTGTAGAGTGTTGCACCAAACTGTAGAGTGTTGTACAACACTGCAGAGTGTTGCACCAGACTGTAGATTGTTGCACTAGACTGTAGAGTGTTGCACTAGACTGCAGAGTGTTGCACTAGACTGTAAATTGATGCACCAGACTGTAGAGTGTTGTACAAGACTGAAGAGAATTGCCTTGAATGTAGTGTTGCACCAGACTGTAAAGTGTTGCATCAGACTATACAGTGTTACACAAGACTGTGGAGTGTTGCACCAGACTGTAGATTGTTATACCAGACTTTAGAGTGCTACACTGGACTGTAGAGTGTTGCACTAGACTGCAGAGGGTTGCACCAGGCTGTAGAGTGATGTACAAGACTGCAGAGTGTTGTAGAAAACTGCAGAGTGTTGCACTAGACTGTAGAGTGTTGTACAAGAATGTAGAGCGTTGTACAAGACAATAGAGTGTTGCAACAGACGACAGAGTGTTCCACTATACTTTAAAGTGTTGCACCAGACTGCAGAGTGTTGCACCAGATTGTACAGTGTTGTATCAGACAGTAGAGTGTTGCACTAGACCATAGACTATGGAAACAGACTGCAGAATATTGCACCAGTCAGCAGTGTTACACTAGACCTTAGAGTGTTGCACCAGACTGTAAAGTGTTGCACCAGACTGTAAAGTGTTGCACCACATCGTAAGCTGTGGTAACAGACTGCAGAATGTTGCACCAAGCTTTAGAGTGATGCATCAGACTGTAGAGTTTTACACCAAATTATCGAGCTTTACACCAGACTGAACTGACTTAGTACCAGATGAACAGTCTCACGAAAACAAACTATTAAATCTCTTGGTTTATTGAAGTTGTAAAAAGAATTTATATATATATATATATATATATATATATATATATATATATATATATATATATATATATATATATAGTGTGTGTGTGTGTGTGTGTGTGTGTATGTATAACTTTCATTTTCTCTATAGTGATAAGTGCCTTGAGCATATTTGTAGATCTATGTTATTCAATATATTTTCCCAATAAGTTTCGTAAAAGAAATGATTGATTTGATTCAGGTTGAAGTTCTTGTGGTTAAAGATGAATTTGGTGAAAACTTCCCGCAGGACTATTTGTTTTTTTACTGCTCACGACCAGTGTGCCTGTATATTCCAAGTCCCAACTTCGACACCGTTATTATTTCTCACCAGATCATCATTATTCCTTAATGTAAGGTCCTAGGCTTGACGGTTCCACTCTTTGCTTGCGTAAAGCGAATTTTCTTTTTTTTAACAGCTTCAATAAACCACGGAACGGGTGGGGTTTGAACTTGTCGTGCCGAATTGGTAAAATTAGTCAGTTAGCAAGAACTCATTTAAAATTAAGTCCTTTCTAAAAATTTCACTTATACGTTTAAATACATATTTTTTTTCATTTATGTTAATGTAAAAATTAATAATTTTGTACCAAAACAAACTTAAAAAACTTACCTAACCTTATTATAACAAGCTGAAATTAATTTGCCTAATCCAACTAAATATATTTTAGATAACTTTACAATAATTTAATAATAAACAGACACAACAAAATTTTTTTTTTTGTTGGGTTCAGAATGAATTTTACGAAATTATTGCATACACAAATTTTCGCTTGCATTATTCGGCAAGAAGAGCGTTGCAATTTAAGCTAAAATCGCCTCAGGCTAACTTCAACCACCTCCCGTTTGAATACCAGCCTGCACAAGCAGTTTATATAGTAAAGAAACCAAGAATGTAAACTGTATATAAACTATATAAACTGCTTATGTAGGTTGTTATTCAAACGGGATGTGGTTGAAATTAGCCTTAAGCTTTCCACTACCACGAGTGTTCTCGGATCAAGAACAACACCTAGCTCTGTTGGGTGCATGATATTTGAAGGATCGATGGTTAAATGGTTAAGGCGATGTGAAAGTTGTTCTGTCTCTTGAGCGGGAGAATGTGTCACAAGATCTAATCCCGGCTGGCTGCAGTTTAATAAATATATATATATATATATATATATATATATATATATATATATATATATATATATATGTCGTGCCGATTAGGTAAAACTTGTGATTTTGGCTTAAATAGCAACGCTCACATTGCCATATAAGACAAGTGAAAATTTGTGTATGCAATAATTTCGCCAAAATCATTCTGAACATAACGAAAAAAAATATATTTCATTGTGTTTGTTTATTATTAAATTTATGTTAACGTATCTAAAATATATTTAGTGGGGTTAGGCTAAATTAAATTGCGCTTGTTGTAATAAGGTTAGGTAGGTTTTCAAAGTTTCTCTTGGTACAAAATTATAAATTCTTACATTAACATAAATTAAAAAATATATCTTTAAACGTATAAGATAAAATTTTAGAAAGGACTTAATTTTAGATGAGTTCTTGCTAATTGACCAGTTTTACCTAATCGGCACGATATATATATATATATATAACTGTATATATATATATGATTTTTGCAAATTATTGCATACACAAATTTTCGCTTGTCTTATATGGCAAGAAGAGCGTTGCTATTTAAGCCAAAATCGCAAGTTTTACCTAATCGGCACGACATATATATATATATATATATATATATATATATATATATATATATATATATATATATATATATATATATATATATATATATATATATGAAGAAACCACTATGAAATGATCAAGCTCGTGACTACTCATTATCAAGGAACTATAACAGGAAACATGACAAGAAGGCTATATAAGGGGCGAGACTACACCTCACAGTCACATCACACTAACAAAGACTACACTCACAGTAGCGTAACATCTCACGACTCTGTGAAGAGGAACATAAGAAAGGACCTGAGTCGTGAGATGTTACGCTACTGTGAGGTGTAGTCTTTGTTAGTGTGATGTGACTGTGAGGTGTAGTCTGCCCCTTATATAAGCCTTCTTGTCATGTTTCCTGTTATAGTTCCTTGATAATGTGAGTAGTCACGAAAGCGCTTGGAATTCC
This sequence comes from Cherax destructor, assembly GCA_009830355.1. NCBI lineage: Eukaryota > Metazoa > Arthropoda > Malacostraca > Decapoda > Parastacidae > Cherax > Cherax destructor. The sequence continues at coordinate 9,383 of WNWK01012002.1, forward strand.
TCTTTTTTTTCATAGTGGTTGTCTTGCATATTTTGATATCACCTGTTTATGTGACTTTGATATATATATATATATATATATATATATATATATATATATATATATATATATATATATATATATATATATATATATATATATATATATATATATATATATATATATATATATATATATATTATTGTAATTACGAACGAGTGGTATTGATCAATAATTGATAAATACCACTCGTTCATATATATTATTGTAAAAATAATAGATATATACTGCTCGTAGGCTAGTACACCAAACAGGGATGAGAATGAAATTAGCTTGAAAGCTCCCACACCTCCGTATGTCCTCGGACCAAGAGTAACACGTAACGTCGCTGGGTGCTTGGTTCTTTTAGGATTGGGAGTCCTGTGGTTCTCGCTCACAATGACGGGCCAGTAAAACATGGGTTCGAACCCTGACTAGTGCAGCGCTGTTATTGATATATATTTATATATATATATATATATATATATATATATATATATATATATATATATATATATATATATATATATATATATATATATATATATATATATATATATATATATATATATATATATATATATATATATATTTGCACATCGACCGTTTCCCACCAAGGCTGGGTGGCCCGAAAAAGAAAAAAACTTTCATCATCATTCACTCCATCACTGTCTCGCCAGAGGCGTGCTTACACTACAGTTACAAAACTGCAACATTAACACCCCTCCTTCAGAGTGCAGACTCAAGTCCGGCCTGCCGGTTTCCCTGAATCCCTTCATAAATGTTACCTTGCTCACACTCCAACAGCACGTCAAGTCCTAAAAACCATTTGTCTCCATTCACTCCTATCAAATACGATCACGCATGCTTGCTGGAAGTCCAAGCCCCTCGCACACAAAACCTTCTTTACCCCCTCCCTCCAACTTTTCCTAGGCCGACCCCTACCCCGCCTTCCCTCCACTACATATTTATACATTCTCGAAGTCATTCTATTTTGTTCCACCCTCTCTACATGTCCGAACCACCTCAACAACCACTCCTCAGCCCTCTTGATAACAGTTATTCATATATATTTGTCACCCCCCCCCCCTGCCCCTTCGATTATGTAGGATTGTCTAACCACAAGGCTGTTTTTACGACGCTGATGATCCCAACAGAACGCACAACCTGTCTATGGGAAAGAAGTAACTGGACAGCCCTTTGCTCTGAGCTCGCCATCTCCGATTGGAATGCTCTTCTTCAAGGGGATGTTGACAACAAGAACAACATCCCGCACCGGAAGTAGGTGACGTACCCTACAGATCAGCGCTGGTTCGGCTTTCGTTGTGGAGAGGCTGCTACTGTTAAGTATATGGCTTGGCGAAGGTATTAAAGACATCCCACTACCTATAACAGGAACTTACACAGACAAGCCTGTAAGCATATGGGTAAAGTTCAAAAGTGGGCCATCTCTAAATGGGAGGTTGACACAAAAAGAAAGCTAGCATCAGGTAGAGTGGGCTCCAAAACCTGGTGGTCCCTGGTCAAGGACAGACAAGGTTATCTGCCTGATGAACTTATTCCACCTCTAAATCGACAGGATGGGACCACCTCTACTAGTAGTCAAGAGAAAACTGACCTCTTTGCAGAACACTTTGCTGCCTAGATGCAAGTTCCTGATCCATCAAGGGACCCTCCTTGGCTAGCTGCAAGAACTATGTCAAAGCTGTCAGTGGTGACAATAAGGCAGGAGGAGGTATATAGTCTTCTTAAATCGCTGGACCAAGAAAAGGCTGTGGACCCAGACAAGTTGAGCCCTAGATTGCGGAGCAGATGTGCAGACCAGCAAGCAGCACCTCTAACTCGCATGGTCTTCTTTTGGAAAGAGGTAACTGTAGTCCCTGTTCACAAAAAGAAGAGCAGAGCAGAAATCAGCAACTACAGACCAGTGTCACTCCTGTCAATCACTGGCAAGATCCTTGAGTCAATAATCTCAAGAAAAAATGACAGTATTTTGACTACCACTCACTACTTTGTGACCGTCAATATGGCTTCAGGAAAGGTTACTCTGCAGCTGATCTGTTGTTAAATTTCTCCACTAAGTGACACCAGTCACTGGATGAATCCAAAGTCAGCTTTGTGGTAGCACTGGACATTGCTGGTGCTTTCGACCGAGCATGGCACCAGGGCCTCTTGGCAAAACTGCAAGCACTGGGAATTGTAGGTTCTACGCTATGTTTCCTCAGTGATGACCTTCAAGGTAGACCTCTCAGTGTAGTTCTCAATGCGACAGAGTCAGCAGGACATCCTACTGGGGCAAGTGTTCCCTAGGAAAGCGTGCTTGGGCCATTGTTATGGAATGACTACTTCAATGACCTTCTTCATCTCATCCCAGAATCCTATGTATATGCAGACGACTGTACTCTGATACAAACTTATCCAAGAGAGGAAATTCCAGCTGATTCCAAAATACATCAATCACCAGCTAAGAGCTATATCAGCCTTGGGAAACCGATGGCAGGTAACATGATGGTAATGCCAGAACAGTAGTAAGTATGAATGGGAGAGTGTTGGTACCCGGGGACGAAGTTTATATCCTTGGGGTGAAGTTTGATTCCAAACTGACCATGAAGAACCACGTTGTGAAACTTGCTAACAAGGCAACCAGGAAGCTTACAGCACTTCGACATAGTTGCAAGATTCTGTACATGACACAAGTACGCTCACACCTTGAGAACGCTCCACTTTCTTGGATTGCTTGCCCCCATATCATATGCGACTGCTTGACAGAGTAGAGAACAGAGCAAGATGCCTCATCTCTCGCCTGGACCCATCCTGGATAGATCTGTCATTTCAGCAGAGCCTTCAACACTGGAGGGATGTCGGCGGCCTTACTGTTATGTACAAAGCGAATATCGTCAAGGTATCACACTTTGCTCCACTACGAGAAGAAGTGAGCTTCTACACAACAAGACGGGCAGGAAGCAGCAACTTTTTCAGAACATCACTTCATCTGAGGTCATTTCTTCCCAGGATGACTTTAGTCTGGAACATGTTGGTACAACAATGATATCGATGAAATAAAGTCAGTTGATCAAATGAAATTGCTGGCCCACAGATGGCTCCAACTTCATCCTGTTCCCTACTTGTATGTTTCTTAACAATAAAAAGGTTTTCAATTGAGCTGATGTAGGTAACTATCTAAATAGTTAATAAAGTTAAGAACCCTTACCCTAACATTGTTAAACCCTGTGTAAAAAATAAAGAGAGAGGAGAGATAGACGCTCCTTCTACAAGAGAAGACGACAAAAAAATGGCAGACCATTTTAAAGTGCGGAAGAAAATAATGGCTAGAGAAACAGAAGATAAAGAATTTAAATTGAATGAAACATGCAGTCTAGGAAAGACAGGGAGCAATAAGTAATTAATGGAATTGAAAGAATTCCAAAATACTTCTTTTTAAATGCAAAGTTCAGTGCAAACTCCTCATCTAATATCCGTCTCTTACTTAAACAAGATGGAACTTACACTGAGGGCAGCAAAGAAATGAGTGAAATTCTGAAGTTTCAGCATGACACTCGATTCAGTTAATTGTTAATCAAATTAAAGGTTCACATGCCGAATGATTTTTTCATGAATGAGACTCAATAACCCCCACTCGACTTTGGTAAAGCTAGTGATGGAATAGTACCTATGCACTCCACCCAAGACCTAGACTCACGGAACTGTGTGTTCATCAAGAATTACTAGAAACCATTGTCAAATGGTTTAAATATTTTATAGAAAGAGAACCTAGACATCAGGGTCATCTAATATACGTTAAAAGCAACGGGTAGAGTCCTGCTCCACAAAGGTAACAATAAAGCAATGATAAAGAATTGTAGACCGTTAGCACTGATATTCCACATTAATAACTCTTTTGAATGAGTTATGAGAAGCAAAATGTCTAACAACACTGATTCAGGGCAGCATGGTTTTAGAGTAGGTCATTCCTTCCTCTCACAGCTACTGGACCACTTCAGCACGGACTTGCATGCACTGGAAAACAAATAAAATGCAGATGCCTTATACAGAAACTTTGCAAAATCCTTCGAGAAGTTAAGCAGGGAAGCTAGGATGGGAGAACTCGGTGAAAGGTAGGGAGGGAAGGTCGGGTTCGAAGGAGAAGAGAAGCAATGGTCGGGCTGGACGTCAGGACGGTAGATGGGGGAGGATGTTTAAGAGTTTACCTGAAGTCTCTTCCGGAAGTCACCGCCCCTGCTGCCCAGTTGCAGACCAGGCCTATTGGTTGCTGGCCTGATCGATCAAGTTGTTAGTGCCCACTGCCGACAGTCCAACTCACAACCTAGCTTAACAGGAACTGTTTAAGTAGTTTGTCTAGTTCCCTCAGAAGACAGCTAGGTGTTTGTGGGTAATATCCCTTATGCATGATTTGAGGGTGTTGAAGAGTCGTGGGCCTTTAGCACTTATGCCCGCAATGCACAGCATATTAGGGGCTTTTGGCATGTACATCTCATTAATAACTATATTTCTTGTCTACCATGTATCATTGTACCATGTCTCAATAAAGTATTATTGAGTTCTCTCTGAGTGTACTCACCGCTCCTTTTCATTAGAGATATCCTGCATCGTCTTCCGAGACTCTTCTGCTCTTAAGTAGTAATTTTGGTGTGCATTTTTTGAGATTAATCCCTCCAGTATCTTCCAGATGTAGATTATGAGGTATCTTTCTCTTGTAAGTTCTAAGGAGTACATTTCTAGAGACTTCAGGCATTCCTAGTAATTTAGGTGTTTGACTAAGGTTATACAAGCCGTGAAGGTTCTCTGTTAATTTTCTAACAGCAATATCGCCTGCCAGTATCGCCAACCTAGAGAAAACGAGTGATTTAAAGAGTATCATCATTGGCTTCTCTTTTTTTTGGAAGGTTCTATTTATCCATCTACATTCTTCCTTGACAATGTGATGTTAAACGTCCTCATTTAACATCACATTGTTGGCAGTAGGCCACTGAAAGTCTTGGTTTACGACAGCTTGGAGGCTCGCTGCTCATTCTATGGCTGCCACTTTCATACAAATTCTAGTATCGTCTGCAAAAAGATGATACAGCGCTACGATTTACGTCTCTGTGTCAGATATAAGAATGAGAAAGAGAGTGGGATGAGTACCGTGCCTTGGGGGACAGAACTTTTCACTGTAGCAGCCACTGATTTGACTGTTTACTATAACTCTCTGGATTCTGTTTGTTAGGCAGTTTAATATACCTTCCCAGTTATTCCTGTTTGCACGCTTTTGGTGTGTAAATTACTCCATGGAGGTCGTGGAGAAAGAAGGTCAGGACAGGTAGTCATGACCTGGCGTCGGGGCATATTCTCGGGAGAAGTCGAGGAAGGTGATCGGGAGAGGAGGTCGGGAGAGTCAGGGAAGGTGGTCGGGAGAGACGGTAGGGGCGGGGCGGGCGGAACAGAAAGTCGAGACATGAAGTCGGGACAGAAGTTTGGATGGGTGGTTTGTTCAGGAAGTCGGGGTAAGTGATTGGTACAGGAGGTCAGGAAGGGTAATCGGTAGAGGAAGTCGATGCGGTAATCGATAGAGGAGGTCTGGGCTGATGATTGGACCAGGAGGTCGGGCGAGTGGTTGGTACAGGAGGTCGGAACAGGTCGGGTCTAGTAGTCAGAATAGGAGATCCGGGCTGGTGGTCGTGACAGGAGGTAGGGCCGGTGGTGGGGACCGGTGGTGGGGGCCGGTGGTCAGGATGAGTGGTCTGGGTGGTTGATCAGGGTTTGATGGTTCGGGAGTATTGTCTGTGTGGGTGGTCGGTGTTGGGTTGTCAGGGAGGGTGGTCGAGGGTGTCGGGCCTGGTGGTCCAGGGAATGGTAGGGGCGGCTCGTCCAGGATGGGTGGTCGGGGGCCGGTGGTTGTGGGGGTGGACCGGCCGGGTGGTCGGTGGCAGGTGGTTGGGACGGGTGGTCATGTGAGTGGTTGTGGGGGTGGTCGGGGAGGGAGGTCGGGGTCTGGTGGTCGTGGGGATGTTCAGGGCGGGCAGTTGGGGGGGCAGACACCAATCACACTAAAGAGAGGAATTCAGTCGCTTGCGTAAACAGCAATTTAAACTCGTCACTAATGAGTCCTGTCTGGTGCTATGTGTCGTCCCTTCTAGCCTTGATTTCCCTCTATCCTCTCTGAATAGCATGGGAAGAGGTAAGGGGGTAGAATGGGATAAAGGGGACGGTGGGGAAAGGGAGTGGAATTGGATAGAGGGACGAGGGGGGAAAGTGGACGACAGGAGTGGGAAAGGACAGTGGGGGAGGGTAAGGGAATAGAGAAAAAAGAGGGGAGGGGAAATGACAGGTGTGTATGAGAGGGATAGAAGAGGGGTAAGGATGGGTAGTAGATGGATGGGAGGGGATGGTAAGGGACATCATGTTACCCAGCGAGTCGTTCTGGCCAGCAATCAACTGCATAAAAAACAACAACATAGATCCTCAAAAACGTCCACAACAAACAGAATACTGGCTGGCGGTCTGTGTTGTTTACTGAATAGCATTGCTTTTTAGGCGTCTCATAACTCAGTGGCAGTGCTTTCGATATTCTTCTGAGCCAAGACGTATGGGCGTCTCCTTACACCTGCTACCCTTGTTTAACTAGCAGTCATAAATAAATACCTGTGTGTTGGTCAACGAGAGAATCCTCAACGGAAATGTTCCAAAGGTGTTTGTTCTCCTGCCGTGGTTTAGACAAGACCCTTTACTCAGATTCTCACTAAAAGTTCGAAGCTTAACACAACAGAGAAGAAATTTTACAAAGATAAATGGATGAACTATCTTTTATGTTATATCCTCTTACATACAGGTATGATCTTCTTAAGATAAAACCCGAAATAGGCTCTCGTAGACTGTGCCAATAGATTTAGGATCCCAAAATGGTATTTCTGTTTTCAAAGGAAGCTATTCAAGGAAAAGAATGGGGAATGGATATGCAGAATTTATGGTAAATTGGGACAAGCAAGTTATCTTTATCACAAAGCCAACAATTAATTATACCTGGAGTTTACCTGGAGAGGGTTCCGGGTGTCAACGCTTCCGCGGCCCGGTACATAACAGTTACTATACAACATTATAAAGGAAAGTAAGCCTAACCCCGAAAATTACCGGTCTTTTATTTACAAAGCAATGTATAACTAGAAGAAAAACAAAATGCAGATGTAATACAGTGGACCCCCAAGTTTCGGTCACCTCGGAAATCGTACAATTATGTAAGTATAATATTGTAAGTGATTTTGTAAGTGTATTTTTGGGGGTCTGAAATGAACTAACCTACTTGACATTATTCCTTAAGGGAGTAAATTCGTTCGGTAATGGCACTTGAGCAGCCTTCTGGAATGAATTTTGATCGAAACTCGGGGTCCACTGTATATAGAAACTTTGCAAAAACCTTTGACAAGTGCGATCATAGCGTAATAACTTTCTAACCAATCGAACACAAAGAGTAGTGGTCAACAGATTTAAATTTGAATCTGCCATAGTGAAAAGTTTTTTTCCACCAGGCACAGTACTCGCCCCCATCCTGTTCCTCATCCTCATGTCAGACATAGACAGAGATGTAACCCACAGCACCGTGTCGTCCTTTGCAGACGATACTAGGATCTGCATGAGACTGTCATCTATAGAGGACACGGTTAACCTCCAAGAAGATATAAACCAAGTTTTCCAATGGGCAACGGAGAACAATATGATGTTCAATGAAGACAAATTCAAACTACTTTGTTATGGAAAACTGGAGGCGAAAATAACTAGAATTTAGTATCCTACAAACTCTGATCATACAATAGAGCGGAAAAATAATGTGAGGGACCTGGGAGGGGTAATGTCCGAGGATCTCACTTTCAAGGATCACAACAGTGACACGATCACAACTGCAAAGAAAATGATAGGATGGATAATAAGAATGTTCAAAACAAGAGATGCCAAGCCAATGATGATCCTTTTCAAATCACTTGTTCTCTCTAGGCTGGACTATTGCTGTACATTAACATCTCCGTTCAAAGCAGGTGAAATTGCAGATCTAGAGAGCGTACAGAGAAACTTTACTATATATATAAGTTCCATCAAACACCTCAACTATTGGGAATGCTTGGAAGCACTTGACTTGTACTCGCTGGAACGCAGGCAAGAGAGATATATCATTCCTAGAAGGAATGGTCCTGAATCTGTACACAGAAATCACTCCCTACGAAAGTAAAAGACTGGGTAGGCGGTGCAAAATTACCCCATTGAAAAGTAGGGGCGCCAATGGTACATTAACAGAAAACACCATACGTGTCTGGGGCCCTAGACTGTTCAACAGCCTCCCACCATGTATAAGGGGAAATTACCAATAGGCCCCTGGCTGCCTTCAAGAGGGAGCTGGACAGATACTTAAAGTCGGAGCCGAATCAGCCGGGCTGGGGTTCGTATGTTGGACTACGTGCGGCCAACACTAACAGCCTGGTTGATCAGGCCCTGATCCACCGGGAGGCCTGGTCGTGGACCGGGCCGCGGAAGCGTTGATCCCCGGAATACCCTCCAGGTAGACTCCAGGCAGATAACACTCCTCCCTTCCCCTCACCTATAACCTGGCCTCATACATTCCTCTAAAGCAAAACAGTTCAGACATATTTCTCCATTCGCGTCCAGTATAAGAGTGGGCACCCACGTCAGTATAAGAGTGGGCACCCAGTCGTACCCAGTAGTAGTGGGCCCCCGTCATATGAGTGGGCACCCACGTCAGTATAAGAGTGGGCACCACGTCAGTAGTCAAGTCAGTATAGAGTGGGCACCCACGTCAGTATAAGAGTGGGCACCCACGTCAGTATAAGAGTGGGCACCCACGTCAGTATAAGAGTGGGCACCCACGTCAGTATAAGAGTGGGCACCCACGTCAGTATAAGAGTGGGCACCCACGTCAGTATAAGAGTGGGCACCCACGTCAGTATAAGAGTGGGCACCCTACGTCAGTAGAGTGGGCACCCACGTCAGTATAAGAGTGGGCACCCACGTCAGTATAGGCACCCACGTGAAGTGGGCACCCACGTCAGTATAAGAGTGGGCACCCACGTCAGTATAAGAGTGGGCACACGTCAGAAGAGTGGCACCCACGTCAGAGTGGCACCCACGTCAGTATAAGAGTGGGCACCCACGTCAATATAAGAGTGGGCACCCACGTCAGTATAAGAGTGGGCACCCACGTCAGTAAGAGTGGGCACCCACGTCAGTATAAGAGTGGGCACCCACGTCAGTATAAGAGTAGCACCCACGTCATAAAAAATGGCTTGAGAACAAATTGCTCGCGCCTGCCTTACAACCCAAAGTTTACACTCTTAAATATCTAGAATTGTTAGGTTCAAGTTATGAAACCAAAGGAAATATTACAAAGACGTTTTAATATAACAAGTGAATCACAGTGAAATAATTGATTAAGATAAGTACTAAAATTAGCTTCAGCTTAAGAAAGATGATCAAGGCTTAATTTGTTATAGCCCACAAAAAGAGTCACTCTTCTGCCATATCCATAACATTTGTAATTACAGTATCAGTTCACCATTATAGGTACCAGCATGCTGCGGCGGGCTCTGAGAAAGATTGATTGGGAAGACTGATGAGTGCTCATGCCCTGCCTTCCTTATACTGTTAGCGGACGTAGTTTAAGGAAGCGACAAGTCTTGCCTGTTTCCTCCCATGCTAGACTCAAGAGACGGTTTTTTCCTAATATATGAGCATGTCACATAGTAGGAAGGGAGGAAGAATTAAAGCAGGAACAAGTGATAGAGTGAGAAGGGGAAAAAGAGAAGGTAAAGCAAGATCAAGCTGTTGTGGGATGGGAGGAAAGGAAGAGGCAAATGTGGTCCAGTTACATAAAGGAAAAAAATATGTAAAAATAACAAGGTCACCAGAGGTGGGGAACAGTTGGGACAAAAGCAAATCACCAAATGAAAGGGGAAGGAATAGAAGTGGTAAAAGTAGACCAAACCAAGTAGTGGGAGGGATAGGAAGGACAGAGGTGGGACAGAACCAGGTCACAAAAAAGTGAAGAACAAAAATCAATAGCTTGTCTTAATAATAGCTGTGGGTAACGGATGGTGGCTCATCCCTTATGCTCTCCAATTCCTCCCCCTTCCTTTTCCTCCTATCTCCTCCCCTCTACTGAATACACTCTAAAAAAGGTGCGGTACTTGTAGCATAGCAGAGAGGGAAGGGAACAGGAGAGGACAGTTGGGTTATGGAGGCTGGAGGGAGGACCAGGCCAAAGTCACAACAAAGATATGCAGCAGGTTATGGAGGCTTGACTTTATAAACCATGAGAGTATTTCCATGTAGGCTCTCGCACATGGGGGACCACGAAATATATTTTTTGCTGAACTGGGAAGATACTCTTGAGTTTTTACTTATTTACTGTATAGGATTATTGGAGACAAAACAAGGAAGAGAGCAAGACCAGACAGATATGTCAGAAAAGTCGAAAATATAGACAAATAAATGAGCAAATAAAAATAATATTAACAACCTAAAATAACTTAAAATTCTTTAAAACTGCTGAAATCTCATTCAAAATATGAAGAAGAAATAAAAGGACAAAACTAAAAGGAATCTTTCATAGCTAAGTGATCACACTTACACTGAAGAAAGAAAATAAATATACAATATCACTTCACTTAAAATTGTATAAAACCAATGAGTTGTATATTTAAGGACCGACGGATAGTGAGAGAGACAGAATGATTTATATCAAGTTATTCTCTTTAAAATTCTCACTAATAAAACAATCAAGAAATTTAAAATGCGAGTTTTTCCCAGTTTCTACCATATTCCTGCTGTTTCTGCCAGGTTTCTGCCAGGTTTCTGCCAGGTTTCTGCCAGGTTTCTGCGAGCTTCTACATTATTACTTACTACAATATTTTCTCTGAGTTTCTACAGTATTTCTGCCATGTTTCTGCCGCGTTTTTTTTGCAATGCTTTTGTCTAGTATCTTCCATATTCTGCCAGAGTTTCTACTAAGTTTTTGTATCAAAATTGGTAGAATTACCGACAATGTGTTGGGTAAAAGGACACAAGTGCAACTAATGTGACTTTTTATTGTGGCAACGTTTCCCTCTGATGAAGCTCCTGGAGAGCAAAACGTTGCCACAGTAAAATGTCAAATCTTTCTGCCGAGTTGAAACAGTAGGCTTCTTCAGTCGAATACAGAGGTGACTAAATATGGAAACAGTAGAGAGGTAAAGATTAAGTGATCAGTCCATCAGCCCTGAAGGAGTAGTTTTGAGATGGTTAGTCCCTCAGCTTGACGAAGTGTTCAACACTATACGCTTGAACAATATGAACTCAAGCTTAGATTAGGTAAGATTCGTCAGGACATAGGACTAGTGTTTCCCCTCCAGAGTCTCAGCCATATGATGGCCAGCCACTGGAGGCTTCGATCAACTGACCGAGGCCTTCAGCTGGCTTGCTGGTCCACCCCTTTAAAAATTAAGATTAAAAGGAAGCTGAAGGATGACAATAAAGCCTTTTATATTGCCTGAGGAGCGGAAAATTGTGACGGAGTCACAAAAAGCAACTAGTCGAAGTAAGAACCTAAGAATTGAAGAACACTGCAGAAAACCTACTTACCCATTCTACGTACGGAAGTAAATTGTATGGTAATACCGACAAGATGTGTAAAATGACACTTATGTCCAGATCAGGACATTTATTAAAATAAACATTTTGTCACGAGTGGTTTCTTCAGTCCAAATATAGAAATTATTAAGAACGAGTATATTTAGTTGCAGTAGTTAGGTGGCAAGTAGCGAGTGGATAGTAGAAGTAGCAGTAGTAGTAGTACAAATATGGTCAGATGAGTTGGGTTTGAGAAGAGTCTGTCATTATCACGATACAGGTCTCCAAAATTCAGTTGTAAATAAAGGATCACATTATAATAAATCCGTGTCTCTTTTTCCATCGTGTGGGTATTTTATACCATTTACCTCGACACCGTTGAGTTGTAGTGTCAGACAAGTATCATTATTATAATGGTTTACAATACGGAAAAGTATTGTCCTGTATACCATTATTATAATGATACTAATTTACACAATTTGTTACTTTCACGATATGCGGAAATTTTCCATCCGTGGACATGAGTGATGGGCAGTTCAGGGAATACCGAGTCCACGAATAACCTGTGGGTTTTAGGGCATATTGCATTTCGCATTAGTCAAACGGCTAATTTCATTCTCCTCTCGTTAATGCCAACCTCAACGAGCAGTTAAAATATCGGTACATTCATGGCCTACTTCTATCAGGCTAGACGAGATTCCTGGGCTTGAGTCTCGGCGAGTCACAGTACGTTCGTTGCTCTCTCTCTCTCTCTCTCTCTCTCTCTCTCTCTCTCTCTCTCTCTCTCTCTCTCTCTCTCTCTCTCTCTCTCTCTCTCTCTCTCTCATATATATATATACTATATTATATATTATTATATTATTATACTATTTACAATCATTTACCATAACTCGTAGATAGATTTTGATCCATGACAATATGTCTTTTAAGAGCCAATACAATGTACAAATCACTTACCAACTCGAGGCAATCGATCCTACAGACAACATGAGCCTAGAGCGAAATAGTCTTGTCCTTAATGAGGATCGATCTCACAATTGGCTAACGACATGTACATTGTTATGGACTTCTCGAGGCGGGACAATGTGTCGTGGGATCGAATCCTGGTCTCCTGCAGTTTGGTAAATGAATCAAGACCACTTATTTCGTGATTTCAGTGTGTGTGTGTTTGTGTGTGTGTGTGTGTGTGTGTGTGTGTGTGTGTGTGTTTGTGTGTGTGTTTGTGTGTGTGTGTGTGTGTGTTGTGTGTGTGTGTGTGTGTGTGTGTGTGTGTGTGTGTGTGTGTGTGTGTGTGTGTGTTTAGAATTCGCAGAATGGGCGAAACATTCACAAACGCTAATCTCAGGTCGAAGAAGATTCGAACCTATGCATCTTAGAAAAAGGTATACAGTGCTCTACCACCGTACCACACTGGTCAATACCTTGGCACCCAGCTAACGCTAGACGTTCCAAAGTGCATAGGCTCAAATTACCTTCGACCTGAGATTAGTGTTTGTGAATACTTCGCCTGTTCTGCACATTCTAAACACTGTAAAAATCTCTCATCGGTCGATACATGCAGGGGATGAGACAAAAAACTGAAAGCCACCTGCTTGAAAGCTGGCTGCCTTGGACCAAAACGTTTAGCGTTTGCTGGGCTCCAAGGTATTTGACCAGTGTGGTATGGTGGTAGAGCGCTGCATACGTTGTTACGAGGTGAGTAGGTTCGAATCTCCTTCGACCTGAGATTAGTGTTTGTATATATATATATATATATATATATATATATATATATATATATATATATATATATATTATATGCGCACTGGCCAGAGAGGTATAAAATCTTTTAGGAATAAAGAAGAACAACATATGAGTGTGAGGGAGGTGCGTGAGGCATTAAGTAGAATGAAAAGGGGTAAAGCAACTGGAACTGTCGTGGTCATGACAGAAATGTCAAAAGCAGGTGGGGATATAGTGTTAGAGTGGTTAGTAATTTTGTTTACTAAATGTGTGAAAGAGGGGAAGGTACCTAGGGATTGGCAGAGAGCATGTATAGTTCCTTTATATAAAGGGAATGGGGATGAAAGAGATTGTAAAAATTACAGGGGAATAAGTTTACCGAGTATACCAGATGAGCAAGGAGGCTTTAGAATGCGTAGGAGATGTGTAGATCAAGTGTTTACATTGAAGCATATATGTGAACAGTATTTAGATAAAGGTAGGAAAGTTTTCATTGCATTTATGGATTCAGGAAAGGCATATGATAGAGTGGACAGGGATGCAATGTGGCAGATGTTGCAAGTGTATGGAATAGGTAGTACGTTACTAAATGCTGTAAAGAGCTTTTATAAGGATAGTGGGGCTCAGATTAAGATGTGTAGGAGAGAAGGAGATTACTTCTCAGTAAAAGTAGGTCTTAGACAGGGATGTGTAATGTCACCATGGTTGTTTAACATATTTATAGATGGGGTTGTAAAAGAAGTAAATGTTAGGGTGTTTGGGAGAGGGGTGGATTCAAATACAAAATGGGAGTGGACACGTTCACTTTTTGCGGATGGTATTGTGCTTTTGGGTGAAAGTGAAAGTGAACATAGATAAGAGTAAGGTAAAGAGGGTATCAAACGATTTAGATAAAGAATAATTGGATATCACATTGGAGGGAGGGAGTATGGAAGAAGTGAATGTTTTCAGATATTTGGGAATTGACTTGTCAGTGGATGAGTTTATGAAGGATGAGGTTAACCATAGAATTGATGAAGGAAAAAAAGTGAGTGGTGCGTTGAGGTATCTGTGGAGACAAAAAATGTTATCCATGGAGGCAAAGAAGGGATTGTACAAGAGTATAGTGGTACCAACACTCTTATATGGGTGTGAAGCATGGGTTGTAAATGCTGCAGCGAGGAGGCAACTGGAGGCAGTGGAGATGTCCTGTCTATAGGCAATATGAGGTGTAAATATTATGCAGAGAATTTGTAGTGTGGAAATTAGGAGGAGGTGTGGAGTTACTAAAAGTATTAGTCAGAGGGCTTAGGAGGGGCTGTTGAGATTGTTTGGTCATTTAGAGAGAATGGATCAAAGTAGAATGACTTGGAGAGCGTATAAATCAGTAGGGAAAGGAAGTCAGGGTAGGGGTCGACAGAGAAAAGGTAGGAGGGAGGGGGTATACCTGAAGTTTACCTGGAGAGAGTTCCGGGGGTCAATGCCCCCGGGGCCCGGTCTGTGACCAGGCCTCATTGTGGATCAGGCTGTTACTGATAGCAGCACGAAATCCAACGTTCGAACCACAGCCCGGCTGGTCAGGTACCGACTTTAGGTGCCTCTCCAGTGCCTGCTTGAAGACAGCCAAGGGTCTATTGGTAATCCCTCTTATGTATGCTGGGAGACAGTTGATCAGTCTTGGGCCCCTGACACTTACTGTGTTGTCTCTTATCGTGCTACTGTTACCCCTGCTTTTCATTGGGGGGATGTTGCATCGTCTGCCGAGTCTTTTGCTTTCGTAGGGAGTGATTTTCATGTGCAAGTTTGGTACTAATCCCTCTAGGATTTTCCAAATATATATAAAAATGTATCTCTCCCGCCTGCTTTCTAGGGAGTACAGGTTTAGGAACTTCAAGCGTTCAAAGTAATTGAGGTGTTTTATCACATTTATGTGTGCCGTGAAGGTTCTCTGTACATTTTCTAGGTCAGCAATTTCACCTGCCTTGTAAGGTGCTGTTAGTGTGCAGCAATATTCAAGCCTAGACAGAACAAGCTACCTGAAGAGTGTCATCATGGGCTTGGCATCCCAGGTTTTGAAGGTTCTCATTATCCATCCTTTCATTTTTCGAGCAGATGCGATTGTTACAATGTTATGGTCCTTGAAGGTGAGATTCTCTGACATGATCACTCCCAGGTCTTTGACGTTAGTTTTTCGCTCTATTGTGTGGTTGGAATTTGTTTTATACTCCGATGAATTTTTTTTTTTTCACGTTTTCCATATCGGAGTAATTGAAATTTCTCATCATTGAACTTCATATTGATTTGGTTGATGTCCGCCTGGAGCCTTGCAGTGTCTTCAATGGAGGACACTGTCATGCAGATTCGGGTGTCATCTGCAAAGGAAGACACGGCACTATGGCTTATATCCCTGTCTATGCCCGATATGAGGATGAGGAACAAGATGGGAACAGAGCTTTTCACCATAGCCGCCTCAGACTTTACTCTGTTGACTACTACTCTTTGTGTTCTATTTGTTAGGAAATTATAGATCCATCTATCAACTTTTCCTGCTATTCTTTTATCACGCATTTTGTGTGCTATTACACCATGGTCACACTTGTCAAAGGCTTTTACAAAGTCTGTGTATATTACATCTGCATTCTGATTGTCTTCTAGAGCATCCAGGACCTTGTCTTAGTGGTCCAGTAGGTGGGAAAGACAGGAGCGACCTGCTCTAAACCCATGCTGCCCTGGGTTGTGCAATTGATGGGTATCAAGATGAATGACGATCTTGCTTCTTAGAACCCTTTCAAAGATTTTTATGATATGAGACGTTAGCGCTATTGGCCTGTAGTTCTTTGCTATTGCTTTACTGCCCCCTTTGTGGAGTGGGGCTATGTCTGTTGTTTTTAGTAACTGCGGGACGACCCCAGTGTCCATGCTCCCTCTCCATAGGATGTTAAAAGCACGTGATATGGGCTTCTTGCAGTTCTTGATGAACACGGAGTTCCATGAGTCTGGGCCTGGAGCGAAGTGCATGGGCATGTCATTTATCACCTTTTCGAAGTCATTCAGGGTTAGGATAATATCGGATAGGTGTGTGTCTACCAAATTCTGTGTCTCTCTCATAAAAAAATCATTTAGGTCTTCAACTCTTATTCTGGTTAGCGGCTCGCTAAAAACCAAGTCATATTGGGACTTGAGTAGGTCACTCATTTCCTTGCTGTCATCTGTGTAGGACCCATCCCGTTTAAGTAGGGGCCCAATACTGGATGTTGTTCTCGACTTTGATTTGGCATAAGAAAAGAAATACTTTGGGTTTCTTTCAATTTCATTTATGGCTTTTAGTTCTTCCCGCGTTTCTTGACTCCTGTAAGATTCCTTTAGCTTTAGTTCGATGTTTGCTATTTCTCTGACCAGTGTCTCCCTACGTATTTCAGATATATTGGCCTCTTGTAGCCGCTCAGTTATTCTTTGCCTTCGCCTGTATAGGGAGCACCTTTCTCTTCCTAGTTTACATCTTTTCCTCCTTTTCCTTAAGGGAATATACCTTGAGCATACCTCAAGTGCCAAAGAGTTAATTTGTTCTAGACAGATTAGGATCCGTGTCACTTAGGCTATCTTCCCAGTTTATATCATTAGAGGAAGCATGGAGTTGATGTGTTCAGTCCATCACTTGTAGAAAGTGCAGCATTATTTAACACTTTTCAGGTCGCTTGTTCTATCTAGGCTGGAATATTGCTGCACACTAACTGCACCTTTCAAGGCAGGTGAAATTGCCGAACTAGAAAATGTACAGAGAACCTTCACGGCACGCATAACTGCGATAAACCACCTCAGTTACTGGGAACGCTTGAAGTTCCTAAACCTGTACTCCCTAGAACGCAGGCGGGAGAGATACATTATTATATACACGTGGAAAATTTTCGAGGGATTAGTACCAAACTTGCACACGAGAGTCACTCCCTACGAAAGCAAAAGACTCGGAAGGCGACGTAACATCCCCCAAATGAAAAGCAGGGGTGCCACTAGCACGTTGAGAGACAACACAATAAGTGTCAGGGGCCCAAGACTGTTCAACTGCCTCCCAGCATACATCAAGGGGATTACCAACAAACCTTTGGCTGTCTTCAAGCAGGCACTGGACAGGCACCTAAAGTCGGTACCTGACCAGCCAGGCTGTGGTTCGTAGATGGACTTCGTGCAGCCAGCAGTAACAGCCTGGTTGATCAGGCTCTGATCCAACATGAGGCCTGGTCACAGACCGGGCCGCAGGGGCGTTGACCCCTGGAACTCTCTCCAGGTATACTCCAGGGTGGTCAAAAAAAGAAAAAGTTTTATCATCATTCACTCCATCACTGTCTTGACAGTGGCGCTCTTACACTACAGCTATAAAACTATAACAGAGTGCAGACACTACTCCCATCTCCAGGACTCAAGTCCGGCCAGCTGGTTTTCCTGAATCCCTACATAAATGTTACCTTGCTCACACTCCAACAGAATGTCAAATCCTAAAAACCATTTGTCTCCATTGGCTTCCATCTAACATGCTCACGCATGCTTCCTGGAAGTCCAAGCCCCTCGCACACAAAACCTCCTTTACCCCCCTCCCTGCAACCTTTCCGAGGCCGACCTCTACCCCGCCTTCCCTCCATATTACATAAATAAGAAATTATTCATCAAAAATAACTTTATTATATGCGTTTGAAATTAAATAATAGTTATTTCCTGGAAAACTGCATGACCCTCCAAGGTTTATCGCATTTTTATTATCAGTACGTGAATTAAAATTAAAAGAAAAACGAGTGGAGACCCTCATGAGGCAGGATGGAGCTACACTGTTTGGTTTAAAGTTTGTTGAGGACACGTGGGTCGTTAAGGCTACACTTGACCTATACGCTAAAACTCAATTTTTTTTAATCCCTCGAGTAGGAACTAAAGTATACTCAGTGTAAATACACAATGATATGCAACTTTCGGTGTATACACACTAAGGCATTTGTATCAGGATTGATGGCCTAATTACATCGACTCCAGACTGAGGGACTCATTATACCTCAATCTCCTGCTGATCTTCACTATTCTTCTTTGTATTGGACTGATGAAGTCACTGTGGGGAGAACCGTTTCCACAATAAAGAAACCCAAGTGTTGCATATGTGTCTAATGTATCTCACAACCCACACTGTGTATACTCACTGAGAGATACACTCATCTCATGGTGTACATGCATACATATTGAGAGATACACACACCTCGTGGTGTACATGCATACATATTGAGAGATACACACACCTCGTGGTGTACATGCATACATATTGAGAGATACACACACCTCGTGGTGTACATGCATACATATTGAGAGATACACACACCTCGTGGTGTACATGCATACATATTGAGATATTCACACACCTCATGGTGTACATGCATACATATTGAGATATTCACACACCTCATGGTGTACATGCATACATATTGAGAGATACACACACCTCATGGTGTACATGCATACATATTGAGAGATACACACACCTCGTGGTGTACATGCATACATATTGAGAGATACACACACCTCGTGGTGTACATGCATACATATTGAGAGATACACACACCTCGTGGTGTACATGCATACATATTGAGAGATACACACACCTCATGGTGTACATGCATACATATTGAGAGATACACACACCTCATGGTGTACATGCATACATATTGAGAGATACACACACCATTCAGAGTATATTAATCCTGTATCTGCTTATCTGCAATTTACGTACAGATATTCTTCCCATTGAAAACTAGGCCCAGTGGTTTTCAATGTCTTACTTGGCTACAAATTCTTCATTTTATGGACATACAAAAAAGTATGGCAAGATTCAACTCGAGGCAAAACGGTAATCGAAACCTACCATTTATCAACTCAAATTACAAAGCCAAAAAAAAAAAATCTAGGCAACCAAGCCACTGGGCTTCCTTTATATATTGAATCAATAACATTAAGAACTTCAGATTGATGATGAGGGGAAAAAAGAGAATTCAAAGCCAGAATAAAAAAAAAAAGTCAGCCAGGAAACGGTATCCATCGGCAGCGTTCAGGCCTTTCATGGCGGTCTCTGTTACGCTGTCTTTCATGGCGGTCTCTGTTACGCTGTCTTTCATGGCGGTCTCTGTTACGCTGTCTTTCATGGCGGTCTCTGTTACGCTGTCTTTCATGGCGGTCTCTGTTACGCTGTCTTTCATGGCGGTCTCTGTTACGCTGTCTTTCATGGCGGTCTCTGTTACGCTGTCTTTCATGGCGGTCTCTGTTACGCTGTCTTTCATGGCGGTCTCTGTTACGCTGTCTTTCATGGCGGTCTCTGTTACGCTGTCTTTCATGGCGGTCTCTGTTACGCTGTCTTTCATGGCGGTCTCTGTTACGCTGTCTTTCATGGCGGTCTCTGTTACGCTGTCTTTCATGGCGGTCTCTGTTACGCTGTCTTTCATGGCGGTCTCTGTTACGCTGTCTTTCATGGCGGTCTCTGTTACGCTGTCTTTCATGGCGGTCTCTGTTACGCTGTCTTTCATGGCGGTCTCTGTTACGCTGTCTTTCATGGCGGTCTCTGTTACGCTGTCTTTCATGGCGGTCTCTGTTACGCTGTCTTTCATGGCGGTCTCTGTTACGCTGTCTTTCATGGCGGTCTCTGTTACGCTGTCTTTCATGGCGGTCTCTGTTACGCTGTCTTTCATGGCGGTCTCTGTTACGCTGTCTTTCATGGCGGTCTCTGTTACGCTGTCTTTCATGGCGGTCTCTGTTACGCTGTCTTTCATGGCGGTCTCTGTTACGCTGTCTTTCATGGCGGTCTCTGTTACGCTGTCTTTCATGGCGGTCTCTGTTACGCTGTCTTTCATGGCGGTCTCTGTTACGCTGTCTTTCATGGCGGTCTCTGTTACGCTGTCTTTCATGGCGGTCTCTGTTACGCTGTCTTTCATGGCGGTCTCTGTTACGCTGTCTTTCATGGCGGTCTCTGTTACGCTGTCTTTCATGGCGGTCTCTGTTACGCTGTCTTTCATGGCGGTCTCTGTTACGCTGTCTTTCATGGCGGTCTCTGTTACGCTGTCTTTCATGGCGGTCTCTGTTACGCTGTCTAGTGGTGCTGTGATGACACAGTGAGAGTGATGCGTCTCTCTCACTGTGTCTGCCTCACTCTGTCACTGTTGCTGTCTTTGTATGTCTGCTTCGCTGTCGCTGTTACTGTCAGTATGTGTGTGTCTGCCTGTCGGTCTGCCTCGCTATGTTGTTGTCTCAGTATGTCTCTCTCTCTCTTTCTCTCTCTCTCTCTCTGTCTCTCTCTCTTTTCCCTGTACGTGTCAATTTTATTCCATCTGGCCTTGAGCTTGTCATAACATTTCAGATTTCCTCTTCTCACTCTGTGTCTCTTTCAGTTTCATAACTGTACTTCCTGAACTCGACGATTATCCTGTTTCTGTATGAAACATTCTTAAAGAAAAAAAGAAAAACTTGAAATCTGAAATGTGTTTCGGCCGAACCTTCCTGAAGGTTAGTTGAAGGATGCTTTTGTGGTCAACGCCCACGTGGCCAGATCCGAAACCAGGCCTCCTGGTCGATTAAGGGCTGATCGACCAGGCTGTTGCTGCTGGCTGCACGCAGTCCACTGTATGAATCACAACCCATGTGATCAGGAACTGACTTGAGGTACCTATCAAATTCCGTCTTGAAGACGGTCTGTCTGTCTGTCTGTCTGTCTGTCTGTCTGTCTGTCTGTCTGTCTCGCCCCTCTCCATCTCAGCTAACTCCTCTCATTATTTTGTTGCGTTCCTCACCTTTCACTCTCTCTCTCTCTCTCTCGCATTCCCTCCCCTACTCCTTCCATTCTCTCCTCTTCAATTATAATAATGTATCTCATTTCTCTCCTTCCCTCCCTCTCACCTCTAGCCCTCTCATATATCTCTACTTTCTCGAGCCTCTAAACATTTCTCACACTTTTAACTCTCTCTCTCTCTCTCTCTCTCTCTCTCTCTCTCTCTCTCTCTCTCTCTCTCTCTCTCTCTCTCTCTCTCTCTCTCTCTCTCTCTATTCTCAACCTTCCCCCATTCTACCAAATTATTCACCCTCGCCTCAACTCCTTCACTCACCCTCAAACTACTAAACCCTTCACAAACCTTCCGAGTACTTCATCCACAACCTTACTTTTTCCAACACCTTCAAATTCTTTCCTTCATCCTTCTGTACTTTCCCAGACACTCCAGCATCTTCCTGATGGTTGGGTAAATGGACACAAATACAACTAATGGGACATATTATTATAACAACGTTTCTCTCTCTAGGATCTAGGATCTTTGTAAAGCCTCCAGCTTTTTCAGTCGAGTCTCTAATTTATTGTAAACGCTCAACTGATTACTCTCTCTCCGCCTTCCATCCTTCCCTCACTGCTCCAACACATCCCTCCCCCACTCATCCCCCTTCCTTCCTTCTGTAACGAGTCATCTCCCTCACTCCCATCCTGCTCCCTGGACTCACCGCCCCGTCACACTGGTGTTGTGATGGCCCCACATCCGTCAGTGGTGCTCAGGGCTGACACCTCCTCTACCCTGCTGCTGTGGTGAGTATTGATCTATCACCCACCCGGGAGGGAAAGCCAGAGAGAGAGGGAGAGAGAGAGTCAGTGAGCCAGAGAGCCAGCGTGCACGTGTGTGTACTCACCTAGTTGCTCACCTAGTTGTGGTTGCAGGGGTCGAGTCATAGCTACTGGCCCTGCCTCTTCACTGGCCGCTACTGGGTCACTATCCTTGCACCATAAGCTTAATCATACCTCTTCTTAAAATTATGTATGGAACCTGCCTCCACTACATCGCTTCCCAAACTATTCCACTTCCTGACTACTCTGTGACTGAAGAAATACTTCCTAACATCCCTGTGATTCATCTGAGTCTTCAACTTCCAACTGTGTCCCCTTGTTGCTGTGTCCCATCTCTGGAACATTCTCTGTCAACCTTGTCAATTCCTCTCAGTATTATATATATCATGTGTGTGTGTGTGTGTGTGTGTGTGTGTGTGTGTGTATGTGTGGTTTATCGCTGTATAATAGATTCATAGATATTTACAGATATTCAAGTGTTTGGCTTACTAACCCTCTGGGTTATTAACCCAGAGGGTTTGTAACCCAGGCTAACTCAAGGACAGTGTGGCTTATTTCCATCGGGGTGCTTTCATCCTCTACTACAACAAATGTCTAGCAACCAGGTAGTACCTACTTACTGCAAAGCCAACAGTGAGGCAACAGGTGTAAGGAAAAACTGCCAACGTTTGCAGTGGTCCCAGACTGAATTAAGCTTCGTCAAATGTAAGCCGAAGGTGCTGACACTTGAGTCACATGAGTCAGTGAAAAAAAGGTAAGAATGTCATAGGCACAGCTAGACAACAACACTGTGTCAACAGAGTATCAGCAACAATAACAAATATTGCTCGAACACATTAGAAGTTTTCATGAGGAAAATATACAGTTATCTGCAACAAGGATCACATCAACTAGAGTTGCTAGACAGTGATTATTATGCTGGCCGGCTAGCTGCTAGCAGCAACAGCCTAGTCCTAAATGAACAGGCAGTGTAGCCTCAGCTCTGGCTACAGAGGAAAAAAAAAAAACACCGTAACCGATTAGAAGTATTTCACAGGCATGCTATAATACATGCATATTTTACACTCTCTACATTTAATTTTCGACTTTTCAATATGAGTGCCAGTAAGTTTATTCAGGTATACACAAATACAGTTACATAGATTATTATACATAGCAGCATATGTGTAGAAAACCCAGGATAACCCAAAAAAAATCAGACAGAGTGACTTATTTCCAGAGTTGCACCACCATTTTTTAAGTTTCACACTAGTTTTATTAAGAGTATTTTCTCTCAAAACCCGAACTATTAGCCACGTATTTACCGGTAAATTATAATCCATTCTGAAAACCTTCCCAGTTGCTCTATCGAATAACACAGCATTGTGACTAATCTACTTAGTTTTTCTCACCGTTTGTTTAATGTATACCTTTGTATACCTTTAATATATACCTAGGTATATAACCCATTCTCGCCTCCGCGCTTCTATATATCTCGGCTATAATACAATTTACTTAATAGTGGTTAAATGTACGTTTTAATAGGTTTATGCAGTCTAAACTAGCCTAACTTAGAATCAGAAAAGTAGCATTCGCAAGTTTTTATGGAACGTCAGATACTGGTGTTGGTAATTCTTATAAGAAAATTAACTGAGTAACATGAAGGTAGGTTAATGTAATTTGTATTTTTATCAAGAAGATGAAGAAGGAAGGTTGGTGTAATCTATAATTTCATCAAGGTCCCTCTCCCTCCCCTTTTCCACAATTTTAGCACCTGGCACTCGGAAAAAAACACCTCACTCACTCATCCTGTCAAGAGGTTTAAACATCTAAACATCCTCATATCATTTCCGTTTAAGTCTGTTATTTTACGATAGCTTTGTAATTATTTTTGTATAACATCGACCGTTTTCCACCAACGTCGGGTGACCTAAACAAGACAACATTTACCATCAGTTATTGCATAAATGTCTTGCCGGAAGTGAGTGGACGTCACTGTACAAATAATCTTCAACATCGCACCGTTCCCATCCATTATTCTGAGCGGACATGCACTTCACACCTCCACCCACCCTTCAGGGTGCAAGCATTGTGCTTCTCTTATATATCACACACACACACACATATATATATATATATATATATATATATATATATATATATATATATATATATATATATATATATATATATATATATATATATATATATATATATATATATATATATATATATATATATATTTATATATATAAATATATATATATATATATATATATATATATATATATATATATATATATATATATATATATATATATGTGTGTGTGTGTGTGTCTGTGTCTGTGTGTTATGTAAAGGTCCACCTCGGGTGCAATTTGTGTAGTCCCATGTATACCAGGCAGAACATATATACCCCTTGTTATTAAGATTTTCACGAGCCACTGAGTAAATATATACCCAGCACATATATACCCAGCACATATATACCCAGCACATATATACCCAGCACATATTATTAACCCGACTGATCACATTCATGATTGTATTTATATTGGTAGAATTACCGACAATATGTTATGTAAAAGGACACAAGTGCAACTAATGTGACATTTTATTGTGGCAACGTTTCGCTCACCAGGAGCTTTGTCAAGCCGTTACGTAACGGCTTCACAAAGCTCCTGGAGAGCGAAACGTTGCCATAATAAAATGTCACACTAGTTGCACTTGTGTCCTCTTTCTTAACACATTTATGATGTTTCAGTTTCCATAAAAAAAATCTATCAATGATTCATTTCTAAGCTTCAACAGTAGTTGAAGGTTTTGTTGTCCATACGGTTATTCTCATCTCCATGTTTAATATAGGAACATTTGCACATTTTCATTTTTTTTTGCATTCTTCATGCTACTGACTTTCTGTATAATATTTCCAATGGTTAAGTAAACTGAGCGGCTCTCTCCTGCACCGTCTATGAGGATTTTCCATCAAGTTGCGAAAACATATTCTCGAGTATTTTTTCAGCTTTAGCAGCTAATCACCAAGCAAAGTCGCGTAATTAAAACTAGGTACTCTGATTAGCTTTAAAAATGGGTCGGACAGGTACATGTGTGGAATTTGTTGATAGTTGGATCTGCCTAGAAGGGGCCAGTAGACCTTCGGAAGTGTTCTTTTCTTTCTGCATTCGTATGTTCTATGTATTTTTAAATTTTTACCTACATATATCCATAGGATTTAAATGCTCAACTTAAAACACTAACTGCATATATTTTTGTTCGCATATCTTTTCATTTGTATAAAGTATAGTGTCCTCTGAAAAGTGGTCCTCACTCTGAACAATTGTTCCATAATGTTCAACCTATCAATTATCCTTTAAAGGTTGCCCTATATTAATTTTTTTATAATTTGGGGAATATCTGTAATTTTATGTACAACTTGCTAATCATTGTTTTTGTTTTCTCACCAGACAGCGTACGACTGTCTCATCCGTCAGCAGCCAGCCTCTCATCCGTCAGCAGCCAGCCTCTCATCCGTCAGCAGCCAGCCTCTCATCCGTCAGCAGCCAGCCTCTCATCCGTCAGCAGCCAGCCTCTCATCCGTCAGCAGCCAGCCTCTCATCCGTCAGCAGAAAGCCTCTCATCCGTCAGCAGCCAGCCTCTCATCCGTCAGTAGCCAGCCTCTCATCCGTCAGCAGAAAGCCTCTCATCCGTCAGCAGCCAGCCTCTAATCCGTCAGCAGCCAGCCTCTCATCCGTCAGCAGCCAGCCTCTCATCCGTCAGCAGCCAGCCTCTCATCCGTCAGCAGAAAGCCTCTCATCCGTCAGCAGCCAGCCTCTCATCCGTCAGCAGCCAGCCTCTCATCCGTCAGCAGCCCGCCTCTCATCCGTCAGCAGAAAGCCTCTCATCCGTCAGCAGCCAGCCTCTCATCCGTCAGAGCCAGCCTCTCATCCGTCAGCAGAAAGCCTCTCATCCGTCAGCAGCCAGCCTCTCAATCCGTCAGCAGCCAGCCTCTCATCCGTCAGCAGCCAGCCTCTCATCCGTCAGCAGAAGCCTCTCTCCGTCAGCAGAAGCCTCTCATCCGTCAGCAGCCAGCCTCTCATCCGTCAGCAGAAAGCCTCTCATCCGTCAGCAGCCAGCCTCTAATCCGTCAGCAGCCAGCCTCTCATCCGTCAGCAGCCAGCCTCTCATCCGTCAGCAGCCAGCCTCTCATCCGTCAGCAGCCAGCCTCTCATCCGTCAGCAGCCAGCCTCTCATC
This sequence comes from Cherax destructor, assembly GCA_009830355.1. NCBI lineage: Eukaryota > Metazoa > Arthropoda > Malacostraca > Decapoda > Parastacidae > Cherax > Cherax destructor. Next base: position 35,560 of record WNWK01012002.1, read on the forward strand.
CGTCAGCAGCCAGCCTCTCATCCGTCAGCAGCCAGCCTCTCATCGTCAGCAGCCAGCCTCTCGTCAGCAGCCAGCCTCTCATCCGTCAGCAGCCAGCCTCTCATCCGTCAGCAGCCAGCCTCTCATCCGTCAGCAGCCAGCCTCTCATCCGTCAGCAGCCAGCTCTCATCCGTCAGCAGCCAGCCTCTCATCCGTCAGCAGCCAATGCTTATCCGGAAGAACGTTCTCCGAGAAGCAACTCATGATTGTTCTTGCTACAAAAACTTCACTGTCAAATTGCATACTTGCATATATGTGTGTACTTCCCATTTTGTATGAAGGGATTGATTGATTCCTGGCTCCTGTCCCCCGTCTCTCGGCATTACTGATTACTAAGTCTCTTCTGTTTGTTTTCTTCTCGACTGTATTATAATATTATTATTATCATTATTATTATTATTATTATTATTATTATTATTATTATTCTTATTCTTATTCTTATTATTATTATTATTATTATTATTATTATTATTATTATTATTATTATTATTATTATTCGATTTAGGGGAAAGCACTACACACGTTTGGGATATACAAGGGCTGGGGAGCTGGAAATAACGTTCAGTTCCTTGGACCAAAACCTCCTCTAAAATATCAAGGAACCTTAGAAAGAAAGCTTCAAGAACCTGAAAAGGCCGACTCTATCTATATATAAAACCAAACAGTGTCATGGTTGATCACAGTGAAGGCACTCTGGCACTCTGTCAGTCAGCCAGGACAAAAATGGATGCTGCACGAGGAGAACAGCTTCAACTTATTTTTTTTATCTTACTACTTGTTCAAACTCATGAACAGCATTTGGTGGGAAAGCATGTCAGACGCCGCCTTACAGTCCAGGAAGAAACATCTACCCATCCTTGTCCTTCTTGCTTGATCTCGGTAAATCTGTCAGTGAACTTAAGACGATCAAGCAAGGTCTCTTATCTCTGAATTCGCGATGCTTTACACTGATGAAATTCCTCTTCATGAACAAAGGTGCTCAAGTATCCTTCTCATGTAAATCTTCTCTATTTCTTTGGAAAGAATGCATGTCAGCAATACCGGTCTGTAGTTCAGCATCTCCCGTCTGTCCACCGTCTTAGGTATATATCAGTCTAAGCCAGCATCAAGCTATCACCTTCTTAGGTATATATCAGTCTAAGCCAGCATCAAGCTATCACCTTCTTAGGTATATATCAGTCTAAGCCAGCATCAAGCTATCACCTTCTTAGGTATATATCAGTCTAAGCCAGCATCAAGCTATCACCGTCTTAGGTATATATCAGTCTAAGCCAGCATCAAGCTATCACCTTCTTAGGTATATATCAGTCTAAGCCAGCATCAAGCTATCACCTTCTTAGGTATATATCAGTCTAAGCCAGCATCAAGCTATCACCTTCTTAGGTATATATCAGTCTAAGCCAGCATCAAGCTATCACCGTCTTAGGTATATATCAGTCTAAGCCAGCATCAAGCTATCACCGTCTTAGGTATATATCAGTCTAAGCCAGCATCAAGCTATCACCGTCTTAGGTATATATCAGTCTAAGCCAGCATCAAGCTATCACCGTCTTAGGTATATATCAGTCTAAGCCAGCATCAAGCTATCAAGTACTTGACTCATCGCTAGCAAATTGGAGAATGACTCACGAAATCGTAATAACACGTCTGTTAACAAACCTCTGGACGGGTGGGGTTAGAACCCATGGCGGGTGAGTAGTAAAGCTCCAGACCAGTGCGTAAGCCCCTTGGCCAGCTGGCCTGAAGTTTTACGTCTCAATCCGTTCTGTGGTTTGACTTGCAGAAGATAATCGCTATGGGTTCACAGTGGTTACACACCTTGTCTTTAGTGCCCATACACATATGCTGTCAGGTCACTCTAGTATTGCTATCTTAAGTTCCTTTAGTATCCTATTCACTGCCTCGTTTCATGCGAGGTTTTTATCCTAGTGTGGGTTAGCGTGATCTTGTTCCTATGCTACTTGGCATCATTCCTTGCTCCTCTATACCTCCTCCAAATTTCTTTTAGTTTGTCTCATATATCTAAGCTGTCTGCTATGTGTGTCTGTGTGTGTGTGTGTGTGTGTGTGTGTGTGTGTGTGTGTGTGTATGTGTGTGTGTGTACTCACCTAGTTGTGGTTGCAGGGGTCGAGTAATAGCACCTGGCCCCGCCTCTTCACTGGCCGCTACTAGGTCACTCTCCCATCGTCATGAGCTTTATCATACCTCTTCTTGAAGCTTTGAATTTATCCTGCCTCCACTACATCACTACCCAAGCTATTCCACTTCCTGACTACTCTGTGACTGAAGAAATACTTCCTAACATGCCTGTCATTCATCTGAGTCTTCAACTTCCAACTGTGACCCCTTGTTGCTGTGTCCCATCTCTGGAACGTTCTGTCTCTGTCCACCTTGTCAATTCCTCTCAGTATTTTATATGTCGTTATCATGTCCTCCCTATCTCTCCCGTCCTCCAGTGTCGTCAGGTCGATTTCCCTTAACCTCTCCTCGTAGGATATGCCCCTTAGCTCCGGGACTAGTCTTGTTGCAAACCTTTGCACTTTCTCTAGTTTTCTTTATGTGCTTGGCTAGGTGTGGGTTCCAAACTGGTGCTGCGTACTCCAATATGGGCCTAACGTACACAGTGTACAGGGTTCTGAACGATTCCTTATTAAGATGTCGGAATGCTGTTCTTTGGTTTGCTAGGCGCCCGTATGCTGCAGCAGTTATTTGGTTGATGTGCGCCTCAGGAGATGTGCCTGGTGTTATACTCTCCCCAAGATCTTTTTCCTTGATTGAGGTTTGTAGTCTCTGGCCCCTAGAATGTACTCCGTCTGCAGTCTTCTTTGCCCTTCCCCAATCTTCATGACTTTGCACTTGGTGGGGTTGAACTCCAGGAGCCAATTGCTGGGCCAGGCTTGCAACCTGTCCAGATCCCTTTGTAGTTCTGCCTGGTCCTCGTCCGATTGAATTCTTCTCATCAACTTCACATCATCTGCAAACAGGGACACTTCGGAGTCTATTCCTTCCGTCATGTTCACAAATACCAGAAACATCACCGGTCCTAGGACTGACCTATGTGGAACCCCACTCGTCACCGGCGCCCACTCTGACACCTCGCCACGTATCATGACTCGCTGCTGTCTTCCTGACAGGTATTCCCTGATCCATTGTAGTGTCTTCCCTGTTATCCCTGCCTGGTCCTCCATCTTCTGCACTAATCTCTTGTGTGGAACTGTGTCAAACGCCTTCTTACAGTCCAAGAATATGCAATCTACCCACCCCTCTCTCTCTTGTCTTACTGCTGTCACTCTGTGTGTATGTGTGTGTGTGTGTGTACTCACCTAATTGTGGTTGCAGGGGTCGAGACTCAGCAATTATTTGGTTAATATGCGCCTCAGGAGATGTGCTTGGTATAATGCTCACCCCAAAATCCTTTTCCTAGAGAGAGTTTTGCAATCTCTTTGTCTGTACTCCGTCTGGGGTTTTCTCTGTCCTTCCCCAAGCTTCATACCTTTTCACTCTAGGAGCCATTTGCCAGACCAGGCTTGCAGCCTGTCAAGATCCCTTTCTTGGCTTATCTGATCCTCGTCCGCTTGTATTCTCCTCATTAGTTTCACATCGTCTGCAAACAGGGACACCTCTGAGTCTATCCCTTCCGTCATGTCATTCATATGTACAAGAAGCATCTCCGGACCTTGGTCTGACCCTCGTGGAACCCCACTCGACACATGCACACAGTCTGTCACCTCATCTTGGATCGACACGCTTTGTTTCCTTCCCGTCAGGTATTACTTGATCCATTGCAGGATTTTCCCTCCTATTAATACCTAATCTTTTAGTTTTTCAACCAATCTCTTCTGTGGTACTGTGTCAAAAGCCTTCTTACATTCCAAGAAGATGCAGTCTACCTATCTCTCTCTCCTGAACACTTGTCATACAACTCCAATAGGTTCGTGATACAGGATTTTCCTTCCCTGAAGCTGTGCTGGTTATCATCTATTAGTCCATTAAGTTCAAGATGTTCTACCACTTTTTTCCTGATAATCTTCTCCATAACTTATACAGTTCATGTCAGCGACACTGGTCTGTAATTTAGTGCAGCCTGTCTGTCTACTTTCTTAAAAATCGAGACTACATTCACTGTCTTCCATACCTCAGATAGTTGCTGTTTTGAAAGATTTATTGAAGATTGTTGATAGTCGTTCACACAGTGTATCTGCTTCTTCTCAGAACCCAAGGAGAGATATTATCCGGGCCCATCGCCCAGATAATATCTCTCCATGGGAGAGATCGGGAGACCTTCTGTCTCCATTGTGCATACCTCCCTGAATTTTGAGCTTTTCTCTTCACATACTTCCTTGTCGTTCCCTGTGAGCTCCCCTCCTTCCTTCCTCAACCTGATTACCCAGTTCTTGGCTGTTGTTTTCCTTCTGATGTGGCTGTATAACAACTTTGGTTCAGATTTGGCTTTTGATGTCATTCTCAAATTGACGCTGGGCTTCTCTCTTTACCCATACATATTCATTTCAGGCTCCTCTGCTCAACTCCCTGGTTTCCTGGATCTTTTGAGTTCTATACTTTTTCCATGCTCTAGCCCATTTGGCTTTGGCCTCTCCACACCTTCTAGTAAACCATGGGTTCACTCTGGTCTTCCCATTGTTTTTGTTGCCCTTCGGTACTAACTTCTCCACTGCCTCCCTACACTTTGTGGCCACATGTGCCATCATTGTGTTTACTGTCTTTCCCTCTAGCTCGCTTGCCCACTGCACCTCATGTAGGAATTGCCTCATACTTGTGTAGTCCCCTTTTTGGAAGATTGTCTTCTACTGTCCTTCTCATACTGCATCACTCTCCATTGTTAACTCTACTATTTGAAACTCAAGACCACGTGGTCACTAGCGTCAAACTTACTTTTCGTCAGACTAACACTCTTCGCACTAATCTAGTTCATACCTCTCCTCCCTCTATAGATGCTCCTGGTGTCTACTCTACTTAGTGTTTCTCCTGTCCTGATCTCTTTCTTAACGTCTCAAAGCGCACAAACGTAGTGTTAGGATTGCCGACACGAACAATGCTCTTTTCAGTCATGTCAGAGATCACAGTCATCCTATTGACTGATCTTCTGCTAAAACTGTCTACCCTACTTCTAACTTTCACAGTCGCCGTCTGGTTGAATCCTCCCCTATACACAACTTTCCTTGTATGAACCTTAGTCCTGGCTTTGTCTAGGTAGATGCTCTCCTTTCCCTTTACATTGTAAAATGCTCCAAACTTTAGAGCACCCGTGACTTAACCTGATTATTTTTTACCCTTTATCCTTTTCCCCTTTCCTCTTTCTCCTTTGGGTTTTCTTCTGCCTTGGGTATTTAGCCTTTATTATTTTCCCCCTTCTGTGTTCTTGCTCCAACCCTCTGTGGGCCCTTAGCTCTCTTGCAGTGCTCCTATTTCTTAGTTTGACTGACTCCACTACTACTACTACTACCTCTACTTCTACCTCTACCACTACCTCTCCTCCTCCTTTCCTACTGCCTCTCTTGTACCGACCCTGTCTGCTGGCCTATATATACTCCTTCCTTCTCTCCTTTTTGTTAGTGTGACTTTGTAAATGGTCCAAGTCGGACCGAAACGTCGTCGTAAGCTCTTCTCTTCTATGTGCGGGTTATGTGTGTAATGTGAGTGTGTGCTTGTGAGTGCGTGTGTGTGTTTGTACTCATCTAATTGAACTCTCCTAATTGTGCTTGCAAAGGTCGATTCATAGCTCCTGGCCCCGCCTCTTCACTGGTCGCTACTAGGTCCACTCTCTCCCTGCACCATGAGCTTTATCGTACCTCTTCTTTACACTATGTATGGTACCTGCCTCCACTACCTCATTTTCCACACTATTCCACTTCCTGACAACTCTATGACTGAAGAAATACTTCCTAACATCCCTGTGGCTCATCTGAGTCTTCATCTTCCAATTGTGACCCCTTGTTGTGTCCCACCTCTGGAACATCCTGTACCTATCCACCTTGTCGATTCCACTCAATATTTTATATCATGTGTTCCCTGTCCCTCCTGTCCTCCACTGTCGCCAGGTCGACTTCCCTTAACCTCTCCTCGTAGGACATACCCCTTAGCTCCGGGACTAGTCTCGTTGCAAATTTTTGCAATTTCTCTAGTTTCCTGACGTGCTTGGCCAGGAGTGGGTTCCAAACAGGAACTGCATACTCAAATATGGGCCTAACTTACATGGTGTACAAGGTCAAGAACGACTCCTTGCTGAGATACCCTAATGCTATTCTTAGGTACGCCAGTCGCCCATATGCTGCAGCAGTTATTTGGTTGATGTGCACCTCAGGAGATCTGCTCAGTATTATACACACTCCAAGAACCTTATCCTTGAGTGAGGTTTGTAGTCTTTGGACCCCCTAGACTGTACTTTGTCTGCGGTCTTCTTTGTCCTTCTCCGATCTTCATGACTTTGCACTTGGTGCAAAGTCCAGCCATTTGCTGGACCAAGCATGCAGCCTGTCCGGATCCCTCTGTAGTCCTGCCTTGTCCTTCTCTGACTGAATTCTCCTCATTAACTTCACATAATCTGCGATCAAGAACACTTCTGTGTCTATTCCTTCAGTCATGTCATTCACATATACTCCGCTCGTCTCAGGCGCCCACTCTAACACCTCATCATGTACCATGACTCGCTTATGCCTTCCTGTCAGGTATTCTTTGATCCACTGCAGTCCCTTCCTTGTTATACCTGCCTGGTCCTCCAGCTTTTGCACTAATCTCTTGAGTGGAACTGTGTCAAAAGCCTTCTTGCAGTCCAAGAAAAAGCAATTTACCCACCCCTCTTTCTCTTGTCTTACTGCTGTCACCTTGTCATAGAACTTCAGTAGGTTCATGACACAGGATTTCCCGTCTCCGAATCTTTGCTGGTTGTCGTTCATAACCTTATTTTTTTCTTGGTGGTCCACCACTCTTCTTCTGATAATCTTCTCCATGATTTTGCATACAATACATGTCAATGACACTGGTCTGTAGTTTGATGCTGCGTGTCTGTCTCTTTTTTTAAAAATTGGGACAACATTTGCTATCTTTCATACCTCGCATATTCGCCCTGTTTTAATAGATCCACGGGTAGATGTTATCTGGTGCAATCACCTTTGAGATATCTAGTTTGCTTAGCAGCCTCCTCACCTCCTCGGTTGTATGTATCCCGTCCAGCACTTGTTAGTGTACCCCATCTCTCTGTCTTTTCGGAGTCCTTTCTGTCTCAACTGTGAATACTTCTTTGAATCTCATATAAGCTCCTCACATACCTAAAGGTTGTTTCTTGTAAACCCCCCTTCTTCCTTCCTCAGCCTGATTACCTGGTTTTTGATGGTTGTTTTCTTTCTGATGTGACTGTACAATAGTTTCGGGTCCAACTTGGCTTTCGCTGCGGTGTCATTTTCGTATTGTCGCTGGGCCTCTCTCCTTACCTGTGCACATTCATTTCTTTCTCTTCGCTAATCTCCTTGTTCTCCTGGGCCCTTTGCCTTCTATGCCTCATCTATTCTCTAGCACACTTGGTTTTAGCCTCTCTACACATTTGGGTGAACCAAAGGATCGTCCTGGCCTTCTCATTATGTCTGTTACCCTTGGGTATAAACCTTTCCTCCGCTTTTTTGCACATTGTTGTCACATATTTCATTTCTCATTTACTGTTTTTCCTGCCAGTTATGTCCCACTGGACCTCACAGAGGAAATTCCTTATGCCTGTGTAGTCCCATCTCTTGTAGTTTGACTTCATTTTTTTTGCCCTTCCTGCCTTCCTTTCCACTTGTAATTCGAAGCATAGAACCACTTGATCACTAGCTCCGAGGGGCCTTTCGTATATGATGTTCTCACTATCTACACTACTCAAGGTGAATACTAGGTCCAGTCTTGTCTCTAGTAGTGTCCCTAACGTGTTGATGCATGAGGTTTTCCAGTACCACCTCCAACATCGTCCTCCATGTTTCTGGGCCCCCATGTGAGCTTTGGCCTGCTCACATGGGCCCTTCTGGCCACTTCAGCGAGTGTATCACCCATCTCTCTTTCTCTCATCATATGCTTGTCTTGGCTTCCTGATATTCTGTGGTGGGTTATACATCACTGCAATCACCACCTTGGGACCTCCAATCTGAAGAGTTCTTATTATATAGTCCTTTGCTTCTCCTCTGTCCTCTCTCTCTAACTCCTCAAAATCCCATTGTTTTTTGATAAACAGTGCCACTTCTCAACCCCCCATGTTCCCTCTGTCTTTCCTCAGGATCTGATATCCAGTTGGAAATATGGCATTTGTTACCATTCCTGAGTGCTTTGTTTCTGTGAGGGTTATGATGTCTGGTGACGCCTCTGTGATTCTTTCATGTCACTGCTCCTACTTGTTCGTTATACCTTCAGCGTTGGTGTACCACACCTTCAGTTTCCTGTCCATCACTGTATTTTGGGGGTTGTGGGGGGTAACTATCCTGGCAGAGTGCTATGGGATTCTACTGCATATTGTGGGGTGTGGGTTGTATGTGTGGGGTCTGTGTTTGGCTGCAGGTTTCTGAGGGTGGTTCTGTGGGTGTTTGCGCACTCTCTACTCGACTCTGGTTATTCTCTACTGACTCTTGCCTTATCTCTCTTTCTAGCCCCTTTCGTCTCTGTGCCCTCTCTCTTAGTTGCTGTCGTTCTGTCCTCGTTCTGTCGCAGTCTAGGAACACATACCAGTATGTTGTTGATTCCTTTAGCCGTGGTTTCTTGTGCAGGATCCTGTCCTGCAACGTTTCTGTCTTGAAAATCAGTTTGAATGGCTGATTTCTCTCCTTCGAGTGTGCGTATATGTGTGTTTGTGTGTGTATGTGAGTATGTACTCACCTAATTGTGGTTGCAGTGGTCGAATTTTAACTCCTGGCTCCGACCAGTGTTTGTATGTGTGTTTGTGTGTGTGTGTGTGTACTCACCTATTTGTACTCACCTATTTGTGGTTGCAGAGGTGAAGTACAGCTCCTGGCTCCTTCTTTGCTGATCGCTACTAGGTCCACTCTTTCCCTTCTCTATGTGCATGATCGTAACTCTTCTTAAAGCTATGTAAGGATCCTGCCTCCAATATATCACTCTCCATATTGTTCCACTTCCTGACAAATCTATGACTGAAGAAATACTTTTCTACCATCCCTGTGACTCATCTGGCTTTCTAGCTTCCAGTTGTGACCCCTTGTTGCTGTGTCCCGTCTGTGAAACATCCTGTCCCAATCCACATTGTCAGTTCCTGTTCTCCAGTGTCGTCAGGTTACTTTCCCTTACCACGTAGCTCCGGCACTAGTCTTGTTCCAAACATTTGCACTTTCTCTAATTTTTTGATGTGCTAACAAGGTGTGGGTTTCATACTGGTGCTGCGTATTTTAGTATGGAGCTAACATACATAGTATTCAGAGTCTTGAATGATTCGTTCAAAGGAATCGAAATGCTATTCTTATGTTTGTCAGGTGCTCATATGCTGCATCAGTTATTTGGTTGATGTGCGCCTCAAGAGATGTGCTCGGTATTATACTCACCCCAAGATCCTTATCCTAGAGTGAGGTTTGCAGTCTTTGGCCTCCTAGCCTGTCCTCTGTCTGCAGTTTTCTTTGACCTTCCCTATTCTTCATTACTTTGCACTCGGTAGGGTTAAACTCCAGGAGCCTGTTGGTGGTCCAGGCTTACAGCCTGTCCAGATCCCTTTGTAGTCCTACCTGATCCTCATCTACTTGAATTCTCCGCATTAGCTTCACAGCACCGGCCCTATGACTGACCATTGCAGAACACCGCTTGTCACAGGCGCCCATTCTGACACCTAGTTACGTACCATCACTTCTTGTTTCTTTTCTGTCAGGTATTCTTTGATCCATTGCAGTGTCTTCCTTGTTATTCCTGCCTGCTCCACTAGATTTTGCACTAACCAATTGTGAGGAACTGTGTCGAAAGCTTTCTTATAGTCCAAGAAATTGCAGTCTATCCAATCGTCTCTCTCCTTCTTACTTCTGTCACCTTCTCGTAAAACTCCAGTAGGTTTGTGACACAGGATTTCCTCTCCCTGAAACAGTAATGGTTATCGTGTATAAGGTGCTCCAACACTTTTAATAATCTTCTCCATGACTTTGCATACATACATGTCATTGACAGTGTTCTGTAGTATAATGTTACCTGTCTGTCTCCTTTCTTAAAGATTAAGACTACGTTTGTTGTCTTCGACACCTCAGGTAGTTCCCCTTTTTAGAAGGATGTGTTGAAGATTGTTGTTACTGGTATTCACTGCGCCTCTGCTCCCCTCTCTCAGGACCCATGGAGAGATGTTGTCCGTTCCCATCGCCTATGAGGTATCTAGCTCATTTAGAAGCCTCTTCACCTCTTCCTCGGTTGTGTGTAGAGTGTCCAACACTTTTTAATGTACCCTTTCATCCCTGCTTTCCTGTCCTGTCTCTACTGAAAACAATTCTTAAATCTCGTGTTGAGCTTAACTCTTGACATAATTCATGGTCGTTTCTTGTGATCTCCCCGCCTTCCTTCCTCAGCCTCATTACCTGTTGCTTGAATCTTGTTTTCCTCCTAATGTGGCTGTACAACATATTTTGGTCATATTTGGTTTTCGATGCTAGGTCATTCTCGTATATCCATGCCTATTCATTTATGGCTTTTTGCCTAATCTCCTTATTTTCTTGGGTCATTTGTCTTCAAAAATTTGTGTGTGTATGTGTCTGTGTCTGTGTGTACTCACCTATTTGTACTCACCCATTTGTGGTTGCAGCGGTCGATTCATAGCTCCTGGCCCCGCCTCTTCACTGATCGCTACTAGGTCCTATCTCACCCTGCTCCATGAGCTTAATCAAACCTTGTCTTAAAACTATGTATGTTTCCTGCCTCCACTACGTCACTTGCCAGACTATTCCACTTCCTGACAATTCTGTGAATAAAGAAATACTTCATGCCTATGACTAATCTGAGTCTTTAACTTCCAATTGTGACTCCTTGTTTCTGTGTCCCATCTCTTGAACATCCTGTCTCTGTACACCTTGTCAATTCCTTACAGTATTTTGTAAATCGTTATCAAGTCTCCCCTAACCCTCTTGTCCTCCTGTGTCGTCAGGCCGATTTCCCTCAACCTCTCCTCGTAAAACATACCACTTAGCTCCGGGACTAGTCTTGTCGCAAACCTTTGCACTTTCTCTAATTTCTTGACGTGCTTGACCAGGTGTGTGTTTCAAACTGGTGCTGCATATTCGAGTATGGGCCTGTCGTACAAGGTGTACAGAGTCTTGAAGGATTCCTTACTGAGGTATCGCAACGCTATTCTCAGGTTTGCCAGGTGCCCATATCCTGCAACAGTTATCTGGTTGATGAGCGTGTCAGAAGATGTGCTCGGTATTATACTCAACCAAAGATCCTTTTCCTTGAGTGAGGTTTGCAGTCTTTGGCCACCTAGCCAATACTCTGTCTGCGGTCATCTTTTCCCTCCCCCGATTTTCAAGACTTTGTATTTGGCGGGGTTAAATTCGAGGACCCAGTTACTGGACCAAGTTTCCAGCCTGTCCAGGTCTCTTTGTAGTCCTGCCTGATCCTCATCCGATTTAATTCTCCTCATTAACTTCACATCATCTGCAAACAGGGACACTTCTGAGTCTATCCCTTCAGTCATGTCATTCACATATACGAAAAATAGCACTGGTCCTAGGACTGACCCTTGTGGAACCCCACTCGTCACATGCGTCCACTCTGATACCTCGCACGTACCATGACTAGTTGTTGTCTTCCTGTCAGGTATTTTCTGATCAATTGCAGTGCCCTTCCTGTTATATGTGCTTAATCGTCTAGTGAGGAACTGAGTTGAAGGCCTTCTTGCAGTTCAAGAAAATGCAATCTACCCACCCCTCTCTCTCGTGTCTTACTTCCGTTACCTTGCCATGACACTCCTGTAGGTTTGTGAAAAAGGATTAGCCTTCCATGAATCCGTGCTGGTTGTCGTTTATAAACTTGTTCCGTTCTAGGTGCTCTACCACTCTCCTCCTGATAATCTTCTCCATGACTTTGCATACTATACACGTCAGTTTCAATGGTCTATAATTTAGTGCCTCGTGTCTGTCTCCTTAGAAATGGGAACTACATTTGCCGTCTCCCATGCCCAGTTTCAATGGATGTGTTGAAAATTGTTGTTAGATGCACACGCAGCATCTGTGCTCTCTCTCTAAGGACCCACGGAGAGATGTTGTTCGGTTCCACTACCTTTGAGGTTTCAAGACCACTTAGCAGCTTCTTCACCTCCTCCTCGTTGGTGTGTATTTCATCCAACACTTGTTGGTATATCCCTTGTTGGTGTACGCCCCTGATCTGACTTCCCAGAGTTCTTTCTGTCTCCACTCTAAATACTTCCTTAAATCTCATGCTGGGCTCCTCACATACTTATTGGTCGTTTCTTGTGAGCTCCCTACTATCTTTCCTTAGCCTGATTACCTGGTCCTTGACTGTTGTCTTCCTCCTGATGTGGCTATACAACATCTTCGGGTCAGACTTGACTTTTGATGCTATGTCGTTTTCGTACTGTCACTGGGCCTACGTCATTATTTGTGCATACTCATTTTTGGCTCTTCGACTAATCTCTTTATTTTACTGGGTCCTTTGTCTTCTGTATTTTTTTCCATTCTCTATTGAACTTAGTTTTTGCCTCCCTACACCTTTGGGTAAACCAAGGGCTCGTTCTGGTGTTCCCATTATTTCTGTTGCCCTTAGGAACAAACCTTTCCTCTGCCTGTTTGCATTTTGATGTTATGTAGTCCATCATTTCGTTTACTGGCTTTCCTACCAATTCTCTTTCCCATTGAACCTCCTGCAGGAAGTTCCTCATACCTGTGCAGACCCCACTTTTTTAGTTTGGCTTTTCCCATCCTACTCCTGTTACCCTCTCTATTTGTAACTCTGCTATGTATTCAAAGCTCAGAATCATGTGATCACTAGCTCCAATTGGCCTTTCATGTGTGATGTCCTCAATGTCTGAGCTACTCAAGGTGAACACGAGATCCAGTCTTGCTGGTTCATCCTCCCCTCTCTCTTTGGTAGTGTCCCTAACATGTTGATGCATGAGGTTTTCCAGTACCACATCCATCATCTTGGCTCTCTATGTTTTCCCAATCAATCTCCTTTTGATTGAAATCGCCCTAGTAACTTTACTCTATCTGTGTGAGCTCTTCTGGCCACCTCAGCTAGTGTGTCCACCATTCCTCTGTAGCTCTCTTCATATTCTTCTCTTGGCCTCCTCTAGTTCTGTGGCAGGTTATGCATCACTGCAATGACTACCTTATGTCCCCCAGACTGAATTGTACCTACTATGTAGTCCCTTTCACCAATTTCGCCCATTTTTTTCCATTTTCTCCTATTCCCATCAGTTTTTAATGAGCAGTGCAACACTTCCCCTCTGCTCCCTCTAACTTTCCTTAGGATATGATATCCGGGTGGGAAGATTGCATCTGTTATCATACTGATTAGTTTTGTTTCTGTGACTGCTATGATGTCTGGGGACGTCTCCTTGATTCTTCTTGCCACTTCTCACATTTATTTGTTATTCCATCTTCATTCGTATACCAAACCTTCAACTTCTTTTCTAAAACTGTGGTCTGGGTAGAATGTTGGAGTTGGGGAGCAGGAGACCTGGCGGTGAACCATGGGGGGTTGCTCTGGTGGTGGAATTTGTGATAAGGGCATGGGAGCAGAGGGTACAGTGTGTGGGTTTTGGGTTAGATTGGTTGCATTGGAGTTGTTTGTCGTAGTTGAGGTCTTTCTGTGGGTGGTTCTGAGGGAGGTTATATTTGCTCTTCTTCCTTAGTCTGGGTTTTCCTGTTCATCTACATCTTTGCCTCCCGTTCCTCCTTGCATCTTTGTACCCTCTCTTTCCATTTCTGCCATTCTTCTTGTGTTCTGTCGCAGTCAAGGTACACCCTCTGGTACTTCGGTATGTCCCTTAGTCATGCTTTCTCCTGCAGGATCCTGTTTTGAACTTATTCTGCCTTCAAAATCACTTTGACTGGCTGTTTTTTTCCTCTTGCAAACCACCCTATTCTCTGAAAAGTTGTCAACTACATCGTGTCGTCCTCTCCTATTGCTTTCATGATACTTTCAATCACTATTTTCTTCTCCTGTCTTCTTGCTTCATAAATTTCCCCTTTAACTTCCTGGAGCCCGTAAACAAAAACTGTCTTCTACCTTTTGTTCTCCCACTGCATTTCCCTTTGCATTCTCTTTTGCTTCCATTGCAGCTTTCCTTCCTTCAATCTCTTCTCTAGCTGATGTCCCTGTGCTCAGTGGTCTGTCATTTTTCCTTCTCAGCTTTTCCTGGGCACTGCTGTGGTCTGTTAGGGCTTCTGCATTTAGCTTAGCCCTTTCATTTTCTTTAGTCCCCTCATTTATTCATGGTGTGCTCCTCGTCTTTTCCTGGGCTCCACGGTGGTCTGATAAGGCCTCTGCATCCTGTATAGCTCATTTCTTTCCTACAGTACCTTCGTCTGTGACTGATGTAGCAGTTCCTGGTGTCATGCCTGTACTGATCTTTGGTTCTTTAGATTGTTTCAGAATTTTTAGTTCCTCTTCTAAGCTCTGTATCTTAGCTTCTGCTGCTATGGCTTGTAGCTCCCATTTCCTGCTCTATGCAGCTATCCTCTCCTCCATTTGTGTGTGTGTGTGTGTGCACTCACCTAGTTGTACTCACCTAGTTGTGGTTGCAGGGGTCGAGTCACAGCTTCTGGCCCTGCCTCTTCACTGGCCGCTACTCGGTCACTCTATCCATTCCATGAGTTTTATCATATCTCTCCTTAATGCTATGTATGGATCCTGCCTCCACTACATCACTTCCCAGACTATTCCACTTCCTGACAACTCTGTGACTGAAGAAATACTTCCTAACATCCCTGTGGTTCATCTGAGTCTTCAACTTCCAACCGTGACCCCTTGTTGATGTGTCCCACCTCTGGAACATTCTGTCTCTGTCCACCTTGTCGATTCCTCTCAGTATTATATATGTCGTTATCATATCCCCTCTATCTCTCCTGTCTTCCAGTGTCGTCACATCGATTTCCAGTAACCTCTCCTCGTAGGACATACCCCTTAGCTCCGGGACAAGTTTTGTTGCAAACCTTTGCACTTTCTCTAGTTTCCTTATTTGCTTGGCTAGGTGAGGGTTCCAAACTGGCACTGCATACTCCAGTATGGGCCTAACGTATACGGTGTACAGGGTCCTGAATGACTCCTTATTAAGATGTTGGAATGCTGTTCTTAGGTTTGCCAGTAGTCCGTATGCTGCAGCAGTTATTTGGTTGATGTGCGCCTCAGGAGATGTGCTTTGTGTTATACTCACCCCATGATCCTTTTCCTTGAGTGAGGTTTGTAAGCTCTGGCCCCCTAGACTGTGCTCCGACTGTGGTCTTCTTTGCCCTTCCCCAACCTTCATGACTTTGCACTTGGAGGGGTTGAATTCCAGGATCCTGTTGCTGGACCATGCCTGCAGCCTGTCCAGATCCCTCCGTAGTTCTGCCTGGTCCTCGTCCGATTGAATTCTTCTCATCAACTTCACAATATCTGCAAACAGGGACACTTTGGAGTCTATTCCTTCCGTCATGTCGTTCACAAATACCAGAAACAGCACCTTTCCTATGACTGATCCCTGTGGCACCCCGCTCATTACAGGCGCCCACTCTGACACCTCGCCACGTACCATGACTCGCTGATCCATTGCAGTGCCTTCCTTGTTATTCCTGCTTTTGCACTAATCTCTTGTGTGGAACTGTGTCAAACGCCTTCTTACAGTTTAAGAAAATGCAATCTACCCACCCCTCTCTCTCTTGTCTTACTGCTGTCACCCTGTCATAGAACTCCAGTAGGTTTGTGACGCAGGATTTCCCATCCCTGAAACCGTGCTGGCTGTCGTTGATAAACTCGTTTCTTTCTAGGTGCTCCACAACTCTTCTCCTGATAATATTCTCCATGACCTTGCATACTATACATGTGAGTGACACTGTGTGTGAATGTGTGTGTGCAAGGGCTAGTATGTACATACATACACACTTGTATATTTCATTGTTTGAATGCGTGTCGTTCATATTTACGACTGTGTGCTTACATGTTTGTAAAAATACTTTTTCTCTCCTCCTCCATTTTCCCTTTCCTCCTCTACCCTCTCTCCCTCCTTCTCTCCTTTCTTTCCGTCCTTCTCTCATCTCTTTCCCTCCTTCCCTTATGGCTTTCCCTTTTTCCTTAGTACTCTTCCCTTCTTCGCACCATCACGAATATTCTGCCTCCCTATCTCTCTCCCTCCCTTACTGACTGCTTCCCTCAATTCTTTTGTCTCTACCTCACTTTCTCATTGCCTCTCACCATCTCTTCTCTCTTCCTCCCTTGTCTCTCTCCTCCCTCTTTCCTTCAGTCCCCCCTTCCTTACTTCCCTTTCTTCTTCCCTTCCTTCTTCTATCCCCTCTTACTCCTCTCTACCCTTCTTCCATCTATCCATCCCTCCATTTCTTTTCCCCTCCTTTCTCCCTGCCCACCTCTCCCTCCAAATCTCCTTTTTCTTCCCTCCCTCCTTGCCTCCCTCTCCATCACTCCCGACCTCCCTCTCCTTTCCTGCCTGCCTCCCTCTCCATCACTCCCGACCTCCCTCTCCTTCCCTGCCTGCCTCCCTCTCCATCACTCCCGACCTCCCTCTCCTTCCCTGCCTGCCTCCCTCTCCATCACTCCCAACCTCCCTCTCCATCACTCCCGACCTCCCTCTCCTTCCCTGCCTGCCTCCCTCTCCATCACTCCCGACCTCCCTCTCCTTCCCTGCTTGCCTCCCTCTCCATCACTCCCGACCTCCCTCTCCTTCCCTGCTTGCCTCCCTCTCCATCACTCCCGACCTCCATCTCCTTCCCTCCCTGCCTTCCTGAGTTTCCCTCCTGCCAGAGATGGATTTCTCCCAAAATTGTATAAGGAGAGTGACACAGAAATGGACTGATCACTGCCGTCTGGTCCTAACTTGTGAAAAAACAAGAACTTAATTTATAAACCCTTACACTCACAACACAAAAACTGGAATATGGGAAAACAACTTTTAATAAAAGATATAATTCACACACACACACACACACGGAGACAGAGAGCAGGATATCATATGAACAAGGAGGCTTTATGAAGGGTCGGGGAGTGTAGACCAAGTGTTTGCAGTGAAACATATAGGTGAACAGTATTTAGATAAGGGTAAAGAGGTTTTTTGTGGCAGTTATGGATTTGGAAAAGGTGTAGGATAGGGTGGATAGGAGGGCAATGTGGCAGATGTTGCAAATGTATGGAATAGGAGGTAGGTTATTGAAAGCAGTGAAGAGTCTTTACGAGGATAGTGAGGCTCAGGTTAGAGTATGTAGGAGAGAGGGAGATTATTTCCCAGTAAAAGTAAGACTTGGACAGGGATATGTGATGTCACCTTGGTTGTTCAATATATTTATAGATGGAGTTGTAAGAGAAGTGAATGCTCGGGTGTTGGCAAGAGGTGTAGAGTTATATGATAAAGAATCTAACACAAAATGGGAGTTGTTACAGTTGCTCTTTGCTTATGACACTGTGCTTTTGGGAGATTCTGAAGAGAAGTTGGTGAGGTTGGTGGATGAGTTTGGTAGGGTATGTAAAAGAAGGAAATTAAAAGTGAATATAGGAAAGAGTAAGGTGATAAGGATAACAAAAAGATTTGGTAACCGAAGATTGGATATCAGATTGGAGGGAGAGAGTATGGAAGAGGTGAATGTATTCAGATATTTGGGTGAGGACGTGTCAGCAGATGGGTCTATGAAAGATAAGGTGAATCATAGAATTGACGAGGGGAAAAAGGTGTGGAACACTAAAGAATCTGTGGAGACAAAGAATTTTATCCATGAAAGTAAAGAGGGGAATGTATGAGAGAATAGTTATACAAACGCTCTTGTGAGGCATGGGTGGTGAATGTTGCAACACGGAGAAGGTTGGAGGCAGTGGAGATGCCATGTCTGAGGTCAATGTGTGGTGTGAATATAATGCAGAGAATCCGTAGTTTGGAGATTAGGAGGAGGTGCAGGATTACCAAAACCATTATCCAGAGAGCTCAGGAGGGGTTACTGAGATGGTTTGGACATGTAGAGAAGGTGGAAAGAAATAGAATGACTTCGAGAGTGTATAAATCTGTAGTGGAGGGAAGGCGGGGTAGGGGTCGGTCTAGGAAAGGTTGGAGAGATGAGGTAAAGAAAGTTTTGTGTGCGAGGGGCTTGGACTTCCAGCAAGCGTGCATAAGCATGTTAGATGGTAGCAAATTGAGACAAATGGTTTTTAGGACTTGACGTGCTGTTGGAGTGTAAGCAAAGTAACATTTATGAAGGGATTCAGGGAAACCGGCAGGCCGGACTTGAGTCCAGGAGATGGCAAGTACACTGCGGGCACTCTGAAGGAGGGTTGTTAATGTTGCAGTTTTATAACTGTAGTGTAAGCACGCCTCTGGCATGACAGTGATGGAGTGAATGATGATGAAAGTTTTTCTGTTTCGGGCCACCCTGCCTTGGTGGGAAACGGCCGATGTGTAATAATATATATATATATATATATATATATATATATATATATATATATATATATATATATATATATATATATATATATATATATATATATATATATATATATATATATATATATATATATTATTAACACATCGGCTTTCACCAGCGTGCAAACAGAAAACTTTCATCATCATTCACTCCATATATATATATATATATATATATATATATATATATATATATATATATATATATATATATATATATATATATATATATATATATATATATATATATATATATATATATATATATATATATATATATATATATATATATATATATGTCGTGCCGATTAGGTAAAACTGGTCAATTAGCAAGAACTCATCTAAAATTAAGTCCTTTCTAAAATTTTCTCTTATACGTTTAAAGATATATTTTTTTCATTTATGTTACCGTAACAATTTATAATTTTGTACCAAGAGAAACTTTGAAAACCTACCTAACCTTATTACAACAAGTGCAATTTAATTTAGCCTAACCCAACTAAATATATTTTAGATATGTTAACATTAATTTAATAATAAAAAAACACAATGAAATATATTTTTTTTCGTTATCTTCAGAAAGATTTTGGCGAAATTATTGCATACACAAATTTTTACTTGTCTTATATGGCAAGGTGAGCGTTTCTATTTAAGCCAAAATCGCAAGTTTTACCTAATCGGCACGACATATATATATATATATATATATATATATATATATATACTGAAATGAGACACATGTGCTGTGTCAAGATATTTTATTGATCGTTTCCATCTCGCAATCGTCGCAACTGGCATGTCTTATCCTGCAGACCTTTTGTATTGCTGTGGCTCTCCGCCTTGGTGCCCCTATTCACACAGAGTACACGTGTATTTGCGGAAAAATGGAAGTCGACCGATACGGCGCACATGATTTCAGCTTTTCAGGTTTCAAATATTAGCACTTTACAGCCCTGTGTCCAGCTGAGAGATAGACTCCTCGATCTCTTTTACAAAGCACCCCGAATGCACCCGCCAGCCGCCCTGATGAGATCACATTCTATCCCTGGAAGAACTTAACGTGTCTGTGTGTTACAGTACTTGCACATCTACCCTGACTGACTCCTACATCCCCTTTAGCGCTGGTCAGCAAGGTGGCGCTGCAGATCATAGGGAAGATCACAAGCTCTACAAGTAGAGAGAGAACTGGTCCAACAGGACCTATAGGACCTATAGGACCAGTGACAGTTGGCTCCTGGGAAAAAAATATTATGGATTTCCTCAAAGAAATGGGTTCCAGGCACATCGAAATCACCAGAGACCAGAGGGCGGCCACCTTTATGGCATCTGTAGAACTCAATGATCTCCTCAATTTAATTGACTTTAAACATACTCTGCAATTCAGCATGCATGTAAAGTGATTAACACAACTGTACTCAATAGACAGAATACAATGACATAAAACCCAAACATGAATACATTGGTACAATATATCAAAGATTGTGAATCACTTCCAGCTGCTCCAAAGCCGAACGTGAGCCCAGTATGCAGCATGCATTTCCCCTCTCGATGGCCACGCTGAGGCGCTGGAACATGAAAGTGGCTGTCCTTGTTTCTCTGGTGGTGTCAATGAGTCTGGAACCCAGTTCTCTAAGGAAACGTGTGGCATTTTTTCCCAATGATCCCAAGGTCTCTGATCCCACTGGGACAAATTGCTACTGTTGGCTTATGTCCCTGTACTTGCCGATCTTGTACTCCTTCCTGTGATCAGCAGCTCCTCCCTGTCACCCGACACTGTGATGGATGTAGGTGTCAGAAAGCGTCGACACACAGGTATAGTCCCATGCTAAGAGCTTGTCATTTTTCTAAGGATAGATTGTGATCCCGTTGGGGCGGTTTGCTGGGTTATGGGTATTGTTGGCTGCTAGTGATCGGGGCTCTCTCTCGGCTGGGAAGCCAGCTGTAAAAAGGTTTCTGTTTATGATGTCGTTGACTTCATTGTGTCTTGCATGCCAGCCCTTGGTTTTGGAACAGTTAAGACCATGTAGACCATAATGGTCGGCTTGCGCATCGCCATACACGTATATTCCGTGGGAATTGGGGCAGCAATATATATATATATATATATATATATATATATATATATATATATATATATATATATATATATATATATATATATATATATATATATATATATATATATATATATTATTATTATTAACACATCGGCCGATTCCCACCAAGGCAGGGTGGCCCGAAAAAGAAAAACTTTCATCATCATTCACTCCATCAGTCTTGCCAGATGGGTGCTTTACACTACAGTTAAAAACTGCAACATTAACACCCCTCCTTCAGAGTGCAGACACTGTACTTCCCATCTCCAGGACTTAAGTCCGCCCTGCCGGTTTCCCTGAATCCCTTCATAAATGTTACTTTGCTCACACTCCAACAGCATGCCAAGTATTAATAACCATTTGTCTCCATTCACTCCTATCAAATACGCTCATGCATGCTTGCTGGAAACCCAAGCCCCTCGCACACAAAACCTCTTTTACCCCCTCCCTCCAAGCTTTCCTAGGCCGACCCCTACCCCGCCTTCCCTCCACTACAGATTTATACACTCTCGAAGTCATTCTGTTTCGTTACATTCTCTCTACATGTCCGAACCACCTCAACAACCCCTCCTCAGCCCTCTGGATAATAGTTTTAGTAATCCCACACCTCCTCCTAATTTCCAAACTCCGAATTCTCTGCATTATATTCACACAACACATTGACCTCAGACATGATACCTCCACTGCCTCCAGCCTTCTCCTCGTTGCAACATTCATCACCCATGCCTCACACCTCTATAAGAGTGTTGGTATAACTATACTCTCATACATTTCCCTCTTTACTTCCATGGACAAAGTTCTTTGTCTCCACAGACACCGAAGTGCACCACTCACCCTTTTCCCCTCATCAATACTATGATTCACCTCATCCTTCATAGACCCATCTGCTGACATATCCACTCCCAAATATCTGAATACATTCACCTCCTCCATACTCTCTCCCTCCAATCTTTCGTCACCTAATCTTTTTGTTATCCTCATCACCTTATTCTTTCCTATATTCACTTTCAATTTTTTTCTTTTACATAAACCTACCAAATTCATCTACCAACCTGTGCAACTTCTCTTCAGAATATCCTAAAAGCACAGTGTAATCAGCAAAAAGCATCTGTGCCAACTCCCACTTAGTATTTGATTCTTTGTCTTTTAACCCCACACCTCTTGCCAAGACCCTCACATTCACTTCTCTTACAGCCCCATCTATAAATATATTGAACAACCACGGTGACACCACACATCCTTGTCTAAGGCCCACTTTTACTGGGAAATAATCTCCCTCTCTCCTACACACTCTAACCTGAGCCTCACTATCCTCATAAAAGCTCTTCACTGCTTTCAGTAACCTTCCTCCTATTCCATACACCTGCAACATCTGCCACATTGCCCCCCTATCCACCCTATCATACGCCTTTTCCAAATCCATAAAGGCCACAAAAACCTCTTTACCCTTATCCAAATACTGTTCACCTATATGTTTCACTGCAAATAATTAGTCTACACACCCCTTACCTTTCCTAAAGCCCCCTTGTTCATCTGCTCTTCTGCTCTCCGTCTTACTCTTAATTCTTTCAATAATAACTCTACCATACACTTTACCTGGTATACTCAACAGAAATCCCCTATAATTTTTGCACTCTCTTTTGTCCCCTTCCTTTATGCAAAGGAACAATACACGCTCTCTGCCAGTCCCTAGGTACCTTACCCTCTTCCATACATTTATTAAATAATAGCACCACCCACTCCAAAACTATATCTCCGCCTGCTTTTAACATTTCTACCTTTATCCCATCAATCCCAGCTGCCTTACCCCCTTTCATTCTACCCACTGCCTCACAAACTTCCCCCACACTCACAACTGGCTCTTCCACACTCCTACAAGATGTTATTCCTCCTTGCCCTATACACGAAATCACAGCTTCCCTGTCTTCATCAACATTTAACAACTCATCAAAATATTCCCTCCATATTCCCGATACCTCTAACTCTCCATTTAATAACTCTCCTCTACTATTTTTAACTGTCAAATCCATTTGTTCTCTAGGCTTCCTCAACATATTAATCTCACTCCAAAACTTTTTTTTATTTTCAACGAAATTTGTTGATAATATCTCACCCACTCTCTCATTTGCTCTCTTTTTACATTGCTTCACCACTCTCTTAACCTCTCTTTTTCTCTCCATATACTCTCCCCTCCTTGCATCACTTCTACTTTGTAAAAACCTCTCATATGCTAACTTCTGCTGAACACTCTAACACTACATTCTTTAACCTACTCCATACATCTTCGACCCCGTTGCCTGCATTCTCACTAGACCATCTATCCTCCAATAGTTGTTTATATCTTACCCTAACTGCCTCCTCTTTTAGTTTATAAACCTTCACCTCTCTCTTACTTACTGCTTCTATTTTCCTTGTATCTCATCTACCTTTTACTCCCATTTTAGCTACAACTAAAAAGTGATCTGTGGCCTCTCTATAAACATGTACATCCTGAAGTCTACTCAACAGTCTTTTATCTACCAATACGTAGTCCAACAAACTACTGTCATTACGCCCTTTTTCTTAAAATATGTATTACCTATAACTAAACTCCTTTCTATACAAAGTTCAATCAAAGGGCTCCCATTTTCATTTACACCTGGCACCCCAAACTTACCTACCACACCTTCTCTACATGTTTCTCCACTTTAGCATTTAGGTCCCTACACAATTACTTCTCACTTGGTTCAAAAGTTCCTATACATTCGCTTAACATCTCCCAAAATCTCTTTCTCTCTCTACACTCCTCTCTTCTCCAGGTGCATACACGCTTATTATAACCCACTTTTCGCATCCGACCCTTATTTTAATCCACATAATCCTTGAATTTACACATTTATATTCCTCTTCTCCTTCCATAACTTGTCCTTCAACACTATTGCTACCCCTTCCTTAGCTCGAACTCTCTCAGATACTCCTGACTTAATCCCATTTATTTCTCCCCACTGAAACTCGCCTACCCCCTTCAGCTTTGTTTCACTTAGGGCTTGGACATCCAACTTCTTTTCATTCATAACATCAGCAATCATCTCTTTCTTATCATCCGCACTACATCCACGCACATTCAAACATCCCAGTTTTATAAAGTTTTTCTTATTCTCTTTTTTAGGAAATGTGTACAGGAGAAGGGGTTACTAGCCCATTGCTCCCGGCATTTTAGTCGCCTTATATGACACGCATGGCTTACGGAGGAAGAATTTTTTTCCACTTCCCCATGGACAATAGAGGAAATAAAGAAGAACAAGAGCTATTAAGAAAAAAAAGAAAAACATAGATGTGTGTATGTACATATATGCATGTGCATGCCTGTGTAGTGTGACCTACATGTAAGTAGAAGTAGCTAGATATACCTGTTATCCAACGTGTTTATGAGACAGAAAAAAAACACCAGCAATCCTACCATCATGTAAAACAGTTTCAGGTTTCTGTTTCACAGTCACCTGGCAGGACGGTAGTACCTCCCTTAGATAAGTTTCTCTTGGTACAAAATTATAAATTCTTACATTAACATAAATGAAAAAAATATATCTTTAAACGTATAAGAATTTTTTTTAGAAAGGACTTAATTTTAGATGAGTTCTTGCTAATTGACCTGCTGTGGACGTAGAAAACAATGTTATATATATATATATATATATATATATATATATATATATATATATATATATATATATATATATATATATATATATATATATATATATATATATATATATATATATATATGTCGTGCCGATTAGGTAAAACTGGTCAATTAGCAAGAACTCATCTAAATTTAATTCCTTTCTAAAATTTTCTCTTATACGTTTAAAGATATATTTTTTTTCATTTATGTTAATGTAAAAATTTATAATTTTGTACCAAGAGAAACTTTGAAAACCTACCTAACCTTATTACAACAAGCGCAATTAAAATTTAGCCTAACCCAACTAAATATATTTTAGATACGTTAACATTAATTTAATAATACACAAACACAATGAAATATATTTTTCGATTATGTTCAGAATGATTTTGGTGAAATTATTGCATACACAATTTTCACTTGTCTTATATGGCAAGGTGAGCGTTGCTATTTAAGCCAAAATCGCAACTTTTACCTAATCGGCACGACATATATATATATATCACCTTGCCATATAAGACAACTGAAAATTTGTGTATGCAATAATTTCGCCAAAATCATTCTGAACATAACGAAAAAAATATATTTCATTGTGTTTGTTTATTGGGGTTTTTTAGGTAGTAGGTTTGGGGAGACAAACCACTCAGGAGGTACTACCATCCTGCCAGGGGATTGGGAAAAAGAAACCCGGAAAAATGTTTTACATGATGGTAGGATTGTTTGGGTCTTTTTTTTTTCCCCCTAAACACAAAAATTTCAGGTAATGTCTTGCTACTTCTATTTAAATTTTGGGCCCCTACGCAAACATGTTGTTTATTTTTATATTTCACCTCCCTCTTTAGTTTTCTTTTATTTTATCTTTTTAGGGTTTTTGTTCTTTTGTTTTTTCCCTTTTTATATCCATGGGGGAAATGGAATAAGAATTTTCCTCCGTGTTTGGTTTTAAAATTCCACTAAAAAGCCGGGGGAAAAATGGGCTAGTAACCCCCTTTTCCATAGCTTACTAAAAAAAAGAAGAAGAAAATCGTCAAAGTGGGATGTTTGAATTTCGTGGATGTTAAAGTAACATAAGAAAGAGATGATTGTAGATGTTATGAATGAAAAGAAGCTGGATGTCCTGGTTTTTAAATGAGACAAAAACTGAAGGGGGGAGGAGAGTTTCAGTGGGGGGAAAAAATGGGATTAGATCAGGGGGTTTTAAAAAGAGTTAGAGCTGAAAGGGGGGCAATAATGTTGGGAAAAAATCAGTTATGGAGGTAAAGAAGGAAATTTTTAAAATGTATAAATTCAAGGGTTATGTGGGGGAAATAAAGGTTGGGGTTTAAAAGGGGTTTAAATGGTTTTTGCACCTGGGGAAGAGAGAAGTGTAGAGGAGAGAGAGAGATTTTGGGAAATGTTGAGTGAGTGTGTGGGGGTTTTTAACCAAGTGGGGAGTAATTGTGGTTGGGGATCTTAAATGCTAAAGTGGGTAAAAATGGTGTGGGTGGGTTAGGAAAAATTTGGTTGGGGGGAAAAAGTAAATGGGGAGCCACACTGGTTTTTTGTGTAGAAAGAGGGTTTGGAATAAGTAATAATATTTTATGAAAAAAAGGATAAATAAATATACAAGGATGAAAAGAAGTAAGGAAAGAGTTTGTTGGGTTAATTTGGGGGATAAAAAAGGGTTTATGAGTAGGCTTCAGGATGTACATGTTTTTAGAGGGGCAAATATATCAGATCATTATTTTTACAGCTGTTAGAGTAAAAGGTAGATGGGAAAAAAAAAT
>WNWK01012003.1:0-18907 GCA_009830355.1 Cherax destructor
GCAACTCTTCCATTGTTTCTTCTCCTCCCTCTTCCACACATCAACAACTCTTCAATAAAGGTAAGTGTCATGTTATTATTGTTTTAATCTTCATGTCTCATTGTTTTCTGTGTAATTTAATGTATATTTAATGTACAAAAATATTTTATTTTAATACTTTTGGGTGTCTGAAATGGATTAATTGAATTTCCATTATTTTCTTATGGAAAAGAAATTGCCACTCAAGTGCCTCCTGGTACTGGACAATGCTCCTGCTCATCCTCACAACTTGCAAGAGTTGTTGCCTGACAACTTAAATTTCATCAGAGTGAAGTTCTTGCCTCCTAACACCACTCCTCTCATCCAGCCCATGGACCAGCAGGTCATTTCCAACTTCAAGAAACTGTACACCAAAGCACTGTTTCAGAGGTGCTTTAATATGACCAATGACTCTGAATTGACCCTAAGAGAGTTCTGGAAAGAACACCTCAATATCGTGCATTGCATAGGCCTTATAGGTAAGGCTTGGGAGGAAGTGACTTCCAGGACTCTGAACTCTGCTTGGAGACCACTGTGGCCGGATTGTGTCCAAGAGAGGAATTTTGAAGGATTTGAGGCTGACCCTGACCCTGATGACCCTGTGCCTGTTGTGGAACATGTTGTGGAAGATATTGTGGAATTGGGGAACAGCCTGGGGTTGGAGGTGAGTGGTGAGGATGTGGAAGAGTTGGTGGAGGAGCACAGGGTAGAGCTAACAACTGAAGAGCTGCAAGAACTTCATCTGGAACAGCAACAGACCACAGCTGAGGTTATTGCTTCACAGGAGGAGAGAGAGATAAGGAGGTGCCTTCTTCAGTGCTTAAGGAGATGTGTACAAAGTGGAATGAGTTGCAGACATTTGTTGAAAGATACCACCCTGAGCAAGCTGAAATGAGCCTTCTGTGCAACCACTTCAGTGACAGAGCCATGTTGTACTTCAGAAAAGTGTTGAAGAGTCGCCAGAAACAGAGGACTCTGGACAGTTACTTCACCAGGCAGGGGTCTAGTGACTCTCAAGCTGGTCCTAGTGGCATTAAAAGACCAAGAAGGAAGTAACCCCAGAGAGGGACTTGTTACCTGAAGTCCTTTGGAGGGGATTCCCTTCCAACCATTAACACCCTGCCCTGTCAGCAACTCTACCTTCCAGATGCCTGCAACTCTTCAATAAAGGTAAGTAAATGTTATTTTTTTTTTTTTTGAGTGATTATTTTTTTGTGGAAAGAATTAATTAATTGTATTTACATTATTTCTTATGGGAAATAAGGTTTCAGATTACGAAAGATTCAGATTAAGTAATAGCTCCTGGACCGGATTAATTTCGTTAACCGAGGGTCCACTGTATTTCTTTTACTTTGGTATCTTTTTTTATGCCTAGCTGTATTGAGAACTTAATGTATAATAGTGTAAACACGTTATCAGGCATTTTAGATTCATTTTATATTGAAAAAATTCTTTTCCACTTGTCGGCAATTTTTGCTCATCGTCGGGGGTCGGAAACCCAACAGCCATAAAAACAGGGCCCTTCTGTATTTTTTCAATGTCTCACAGACTACTCTGGACAAAGGCACTATAATTATAATAAAAAAAATAAACAAGGAATTTAACTTACCATCAGGTACAAACATTACGGAATTAAAAGTCTTGTAGTTCCAGTTCTCTAACTGTTTGGGTCTTGTGTCATTTTGTAATGAAGTGCCAGTGATAGCCAGAACAGCTGCTTCTGCCTGTTGCTTGGCTGTCTGAGGTGTTAAATTTGGTGTGTGCTCCTTGTTGTGTTTCTCTTCTGCCTCAAACATCCATGCATGCTGCAAATAAATAATTAAGTTTGATCTGACTGAGGAATATAGTACCTAACAGCTACATGAAGCTTTCAGGATTTAATAATGTGGCATCTTAAAAATTACATAGGAATGAGAAAATACAGTATCTTAATTTATATGCAAAAAACAAATGAAACCAAAAACAAATAAAAATCAGTGAAATGTTGAACATTTTGGTTTGCTATTTTACTCAACATAAGCTAAGGATAATTTTTTTTTTTTTACCTCAACAGCCATCTACTGCCAAGGTAGGGTGACCCAAAAAAGAAAACACATTCACCATCATTCACCCAATTGCTGTCTTGAAAGAAGTGTGTTGACATCACAATTCAGATTGCTCTCTGACTGCAACATCCCTTTCCCCTCTTCAGAGTACAGGCACTGCCCTTCCCACCTTTACGACTCTAAGTCTGGTCAAGTGTTTTTTTCTGAATCCCTTCATAAAAGTTAGGTTGCTCAAACTCCAACAACACATCTATTAAAAACCACTTGTCTCCATTCACCACTAATACCTTCACACAAGCCTGCTGGATGTTCAAGCACCTAAACCTCAAAGCCTCTTTTACCCCCCTCCCTCCAGCCATTCCTGGGATGACTCCTATCCCTGCTACCCTTCACCTCAGATTTATACACCCTCTGTCATCCTCTCTACATGCCCAAACCACCTCAGCAACCCATTCTCAGCTCTCTGACTTATACCTTTGGTAACCTCACATCACCCTTTAACCCTTTCACCATCCATCATGTAAAACTAAGTCACTGAGGCCAGGGTCCCTGACATACAGTGGACCCCCGCCTAACGAACACCCCGGAAATCGTACAATTATTTTTTTGTTCAACAAGTCGGCCGTCTCCCACCGAGGCAGGGTGACCCAAAAAGAAAGAAAATCCCCAAAAAGAAAATACTTTCATCATCATTCAACACTTTCACCACACTCATACATAATCACTGTCTTTGCAGAGGAGCTCAGATACGACAGCTGAGAATTGTCCCTCCCAGTTGTCACTATCCCAGACCCCTCCTTTAAAGTGCAGGCATTGTACATCCCATTTCCAGGACTCAAGTCCAGCTAAATCAATTAACTGGTTTCCCTGAATCCCTTCACAAAATGTTATCCTGCTCACACTCCAACAGATCGTCATGTCCCAAAAACCATTCGTCTCCATTCACTCCTATCTAACACGCTCACACATGCTTGCTGGAAGTCCAAGCCCTCGCCCACAATACCTCCTTTACCCCTTCCCTCCAACCTTTTCTAGGACGACCCCTACCCCGCCTTCCTTCCCCTACAGATTTATACGCTCTCCAAGTCATTCTACTTTGATCCATTCTCTCTAAATGACCAAACCACCTCAATAACCCCTCTTCAGCCCTCTGACAAATACTTTTAGTAACTCCACACCTTCTCCTAATTTCCACATTCCGAATTTTCTGCATAATATTTACACCACACATTGCCCTTAGACAGGACATCTCCACTGCCTCCAGCCTCCTCCTCGCTGCAGCATTTGCAACCCATGTTTCACACCCATATAAGAGTGTTGGTACCACTATACTTTCGTACATTCCCTTCTTTGCCTCCATGGATAAAGTTTTTTTGTCTCCACAGATACCTCAACGCACTACTCACCTTTTTTCCTTCATCAATTCTATGGTTAACCTCATCCTTCATAAACCCATCCGTTGACACGTCAACTCCCAAATATCTGAAAACATTTACTTCTTCCATAATCCCTCTCTCCAATGTGATATCGAATTTTTCTTTATTTAAATCGTTTGATACCCTCATCACCTTACTCTTTTCTATGTTCACTTTTAACTTTCTACCTTTACACACTCTCCCAAACTCGTCCACTAACCTTTGCAACTTTTCTTTAGAATCTCCCACAAGCACAGTATCATCAGCTAAAACTAACTGTGTCAACTCCCATTTTGCATTTAATTCTCCATAATTTAATCCCACCCCTCTCCCCAACACCCTAGCATTTACTTCTTTTACAACCCCATCTATAAATATATTAAACAACCATGGTGACATTACACATCCCTGTCTAAGACCTACTTTTACCGGAAGTAATCTCCTCTCTCCTACACACCCTAACCTGAGCCTCACTATCCTCATAAAAACTTTTACAGCCTTCAGTAACTTACTACCTATTCCATACACTTGCAACATTTGCCACATTGCTCCCTATCCACTCTATCATATGCCTTTTCTAAATCCATAAATGCAATAAAAACTTCTCTACCTTTATCTAAATACTGTTCACATATATGCTTCACTGTAAACACTTGATCTACACATCCCCTACCCACTCTAAAGCCTCCTTGCTCATCTGCAATCCTACTCTCTGTCTTACCTCTAATTCTTTCAATAATAACCCTGCCATACACTTTACCTGGTATACTCAGTAAACTTATTCCCCTATAATTTTTACACTCTCTTTTATCACCCTTCCCTTTATATAAAGGAACTATACATGCTCTCTGCCAATCCCTAGGTACCTTCCCCTCTTTCATACATTTATTAAACAAAAATAACAACCACTCCAGCACTATATCCCCCCCTGCTTTTAACATTTATGTCATGATCCCGTCAGTTCCAGCTGCTTTACCCCTTTCATTCTACGTAATGCCTCATGCACCTCCCCCCCACTCACATCCTGCTGTTCTTCACTCCTAAACAATGTTGTACCTCCCTGGCCAGTACATGAAATTACCGCCTCCCTTTTTTCATCGACATTTAAAAGTTCCTCAAAATATTCCCGCCATCTACCCAATACCTCCAGCTCCCCATCTACTAACTCCCCTACTCTGTTTTTAACTGACAAATCCATTCGTTCCCTAGGCTTTCTTACCTTGTTTATCTCACTCCAAAATTTTTTCTTGTTTCAGCAAAATTTCTTGACAGAGCCTCTCCCATTCTTTCATCTGCTCTTCTTTTGCACTCTCTCACCACTCTCTTCACCTTTCTTTTACTCTCCATATACTCTGCTCTTCTATTTACACTTCTGTTTTGTAAAAACCTCTCATAAGCTACCTTTTTCTCTTTTATCACACCCTTTACTTCTTCATTCCACCACTCACTCCTCTTTCCTCCTGCACCCACCCTCCTATAGCCACAAACTTCTGCCCCACATTCTAATACTGCATTTTTAAAACTATCCCAACTCTCTTCAACTCCCCCACTACTCAGGCTTGCATTAGCCCACCTTTCTGCCAATAGTTGCTTATATCTCACCCTAACTTCATCCTCCCTTAGTTTATACACTTTTACCTCTCTCTTACTTGCTGTTGCCATTTTCTTTTTGTCCCATCTACCTTTTACTCTAACTGTAGCTACAACCAAATAATGATCTGATATATCCGTTGCCCCTCTATAAACATGTACATCCTGAAGCCTACCCATCAACCTTTTATCCACCAATACATAATCCAACAAACTACTTTCCTTACGTGCTATATCATACCTTGTATATTTATTTATCCTGTTTTTCATAAAATATGTATTACCTATTACCAAACCTCTTTCTACACATAGCTCAATTAATGGTTCCCCATTTACATTTACCCCTGGCACCCCAAATTTACCTACTACTCCCTCCACAACATTTTTACCCACTTTAGCATTAAGATCCCCAACCACAATTACTCTCTCACTTGGTTCAAAACTCCCCACACACTCACTCAACATTTCCCAAAATCTCTCTCTCCTCTACACTTCTCTCTTCTCCAGGTGCATAAACACTTACTATATCCCACTTTTTACATCCAACCTTTATTTTACTCCACATAATCCTTGAATTTATACATTTATATTCCCTCTTTACCTGCCATAACTGATTATTAAACATTATTGCCACTCCTTCTTTAGCTCTAACTCTATTTGAAACCCCTGACCTAATCCCATTTATTTCTCCCCACTGAAACTCTCCTACCCCCTTCAGCTTTGTCTCACTTAAAGCCAGGACATCCAGCTTCTTTTCATTCATAACATCTACAATCATCTCTTTCTTATCATTCGCACAACATCCAAGCACATTCAAACATCCCACTTTGACAGTTTTCTTCTTTTTCTTTTTAGTAAGCTATACAGGAAAAGGGGTTACTAGCCCATTGTTCCCGGCATTTTAGTTGACTTTTACAACACGCATGGCTTACGGAGGAAAGATTCTTATTCCACTTCCCCATGGATATGAAAGGAAAAGCAATAAGAACAAGAACTATTAAGATAAAATCAAAGAAAACTCAGATGAGTGTGTATACATAAACGTGTACATGTTTGTGTAGCGTGACCTAAGTGTAAGTAGAAGTAGCAAGACGTACCTGAAATCTTGCATGTTTATGAGACAGAAAAAAGACACCAGCAATCCTACCATCATGTAAAACAAATACAGGCTTTCGTTTTACACTCACTTGGCAGGACGGTAGTACCTCCCTGGGTGGTTGCTGACTACCAACCTACTACCTACCTATTATTATTATTATAATAAAAAAGAAGCGCTAAACCACAGGGGTTATACAGCATATAGTAAGTCAATGACTGTATAAACTGTACTATACCCAATATTCTTCCAGTAATCACTTTTGGAACTGAGTGAATGCAAAAATCAAACATAATTCTATATACTTAGTTGTATACAATGTACTGCATAAGAGCAACACAGGAACAATGTACAAGGCAAACATTTATGTTTATCTTAAGAACAATTTTACCTTTATTTTAAATCTTCTTTCATTTTCCTTCATTATTTCTTCAAAGCTTTCATTGTCCTCACTTGTGTGTTTATCAAGGAATTCATCTAATGACATTTTGCCACTCTGAGAGCTCTTCTCATCCTCAGCAGTATCTTTTACCATTTTATTTTGAGAGTCAAGCAAGTTATCAAGAGAATAATTGATCCCTGGCGTTGCACTTCCTCCTCGTTTCGAGTGCCCTGTGATAGGAGTCTCAAAAGTGGCAGGGCTGTCTTCAACACTTTGCAAAATGGGAGGATCTTTTACTGCCGAATACTTTGAGTAAAATTCTCGGAGCTTCACCACATCATTGGTTTCCTTTGCTTCCAAGTAGTCCAATTTTTCTTTCAGGTTCTCCAGGTCAGGGAAGAAATCTCTCTCAATTATTTTTTCCACCTCCTAAAAAAGTAAAAAAAAGTCTTAGATCACAATTCTGTAAAACATTTCTAGGTACAATATATAAAAAAATAAGTAGGGTATGTTAAATTCATACTTCCCCTCAGACAAATGCAATAGTCTATTGGCACTATACATGATGGTTCTCTGCAGTTGTCTTAAACAATGAAATACATAATCCTTTCTAATATCAATAATTTAATATAAAAATTGAAAAATGAGGACTAATATAGTGGACCCCCGGTGTTCGTAGTCATCGGAGTTCGTAATGTTTTTTCGTAAAAATATTGGTTCGGAGATCATAATTCCGCTCGGTAATCGTAATTCGTCCCAGACGTGTACGCCCGGCCTGAGCGGCCCGACTCACTATTCACAGTCAGTGTGCCATTGTTTACCAGCGAGTGAGGGTCACCTACGCGTTCATACGATACATTTCGTAATTATTCCATTGTTTTTAGTGCTTGCAACTGCTAAATAAGCCACCATGGGCCCAAAGAAAGCTCCTAGTGCCAGCCCTGTGGAAAAAATTGTGGCCAGACTGTGTCCCAGAGAGGGATTTTGAAGGGTTTGGGGCTGACCCTCAGGACCCTGTGCCTGTTGTGGAAAAAATTGTGGCACTGGGGAAGTCCATGGGGTTGGAGGTTAGTGGCGAGGATGTGGAAGAGTTGGTGGAGGACCACAATAAAGAGCTAACCACTGCAGATCTGCAAGAGCTTCATCTGCAACAGCAACAGACCACAGCTCGGGAAATTGCTTCAGAGGAGGAGAAAGGGAGATCTTCTTCAAAGATTAAGGACATTTGTTCCAAGTGGACTGAGGTGCAAAGATTTATGGATGATTTTCACCCTGACAAAGCTGTTGCAGGCAGTGTTGGCAACATGTACAATGACAATGTGGTGTCCCATTTTAGGCAAGTTTTAAAGAGACGCCAGACACAGAGCTCTCTGGATAGTTATTTTGTGAGACGGGTCCAGTGACTCTTGAGCTGGTCCTAGTGGCATTAAAAAACAAAGAAGGGAAGTAACCCCAGATAGGGACTTGTTACCTGATGTCTTTATGGAAGGGGATTCCCCTTCCAAACAATAACAAATCTTCCATCCTCTCCCCTCCTCCTGTCTTCCACACATCAACAATTCTTCAATCAAGGTAAGTGTCATGGTTTTATTGTTTTATTCTTTGTCTCATTGTTTTCTGTGTAATTAAATGTATATTTAATGTAGAATTTTATTTTATTTTAATACTTTTGGGTGTCTGGAATGGATTAATTGAAATTCCATTATTTCTTATGGAAAAAATAGATTTGGAAATCGTAATATTCGGTTTTAGTCACTCTCTCTGGAACGGATTAATTACGAAAACCGGGGTCCACTGTAATTATGAAATGTGACATAATAATGAACAACATACTGTATGTATTTTATAGACTATGGTAATGCCTGTAACCTAATACAGTGGTACCTCTACTTACGAGCAGCTCCCAACTCGAACAATTATGTAAGTGTATTTTTGTATACCTGGAGTATACCTGGAGAGAGTTCCAGGGGTCAACGCCCCTGCAGCCCGGTCTGTGACCGGGTCTGAAATGAATTAACCTAATTTTCATAATTTCTTATGGGAAAAAATTCCTTCGGTATCAGCACTTGAATAGCGGTCTAGAACGAATTAAGCTCGTAAGTAGAGATACCACTGTATTACTATACAAACTTTCTCTCACACATAATACAGTCATAAAAGTGCTACAAGTCCTGCTTTTCACTCAATAATCAGTGTTTACTCTGCTAGCCTAGTTCATTATCAAAGTCAACAGCCATTTGCCATTATTCACACTACTGTGTATGACCTCATGAATCACACCAAGACCTCTACCCACAGATGCAAATGTACAAAATTAAAAAAATGTGAGTAGGATTAGTTGTATGACACCTATCACCATTTTATCCTATTTATATGCTTCTGTCTGTTGAGGATCACTATGGTACTTATCATTTAAACCGAGTATGATTTACGCCGCACGTCCGCCACAGCGAATGTGTATGACACATCATGTACCTGATTTTTCCTGTCTTTAACTTTGCAGATTACCACAATTTTAGGTCTCAGGTCATTTGTCTGGGTTGTCAGGCACCTCCTCAGGTCAAAGAATAAAACTGCTAGCTGCTGGGTCAGCAGAGGAACTGAAGGGTAAGACTGCCTCAGTCAGCTTTTATCACAGAGGCTGGCTGGAATATGCTGATTTATGTGACAGTGACAAACATAATTCTAATATGAAATGTACACATGTCACACAGTGCATCCCTAGCAATCCTGACAACACCAACAGCCCTGACACCACCCTGCCAACACCACATGTGAGATCAGCTCCCTTGCCAACATTACTGGCATCACCAGTACTCCTGATACCACCAGTTCTTTTGCCAACACCACATGTGACACCACCAGGTACCCTGCCAACATACTGTAGAACCAACTGCACCCCAGACAATACTATTTACCCTGCCACCATCACATGAAACTCCACCTGATGCCCTACCAATAGTAATTGTGACAAAACCAATACCACCAGTTACTGTGCCACCACTACATGTGACACCAGCTGCTCTGTCAACTTCACAAGTAACCCTAGCAGTTGCCCTGCCAACACTGCATGTGGCAGTACCACCTGCACAGCTACCTTGCCAATACATGTGGTACCACCATCCGCTTTGCTAGCACCCCTGACACCAGAAGCTACCTTGCCAACGCTACATGTCACCATCAGCAGCTCTGAAATAACTAGTTGTCTTACCAATACACATAATATTACTGGAAGTTGTGTGATATGACACTGTAGCTATCTCCATGTTTCCAGGAATATCCCATTTTGAAACAAGTGTAATATAATAGTTCCCTGTTCACAGTGTTGAAATGCACTAACAACCATTAGAAACAAAACAAAAAAAAATGGGAATTAAAAAATTTTGAAGTAAATACAGTAGGGCCCCACTTATACAGCAGGTTAGGTTCCAGGCTAACGCCAGAAAGCGGACATTGCCGGAAAGCAGAATGCCATTTTTTCCACTTATAAATGCATATAAATGCCAAATAACAAGTTTACACTAACATATATGTACAGTGGTACCTCAGTTAACGATATTTTTTCGTTCGAGAATGCTGTTCAAGTGCCATTACCAAACGAATTTATTCCCATAAGGAATAATGTAAAATAGACTAGTCCTTTTAGACCCCCAAAAATACACTTACAAAAGCATTTAAAAAAATAAACTTACATAAAAGGGAGAGTTTGGGGACCATCGTTAACCGAGGTACCACTGTATTAACCCTTTGGGAGTCGACAGGCCTTCTTGGAAACCTGTTCCTGGGGTCGAATTTTTTTGGGGAAAAAAATATTTTTTTCTTATGAAATAATAGAGAATCTTTTTCCGATCCTAACGCCACCAAAATTATGAAATTTGATCGAAAACTAACGGAATTATGCTTTCGCGAAGTTAGCGGTATCAATGACATTTATGCATCGGCGATTCGCCCACTTTGATCCCTATTTTCGGCAAATTCCAATGTTTCAGTCTACTCAAATTATAGCTATTTCGCTAGAATTCCATTTCTTCTATCGACTGAGTACAAGAAACCGCCTATTTATAAATTTCAATTACCCAAAATAGTGGTCAGAAAATGGCAATTTGGCCAATTTCACACAAATTTCAAACGATGCCAATTTCAAAATAGGGTCCAGAATAAACAAGGCAGACATTCCTGCCACTAAAATAACATCTTCTCTGTTCATTAGTCACGTCTCCAAACCCCTCTTACATTACTTTTGCTTTTCATTTTGAATTTTTATTCTCACAAAAAAGAGAAGATTTACTGTTATGTATACAACTGCATAATTGTAAAAATGGTATAAATAATATCAGAGCACGTGTGCATGAATATTAGACTCGCTAGTTGATGTGTATTGGACGCTTGGTGTGATTTGTTTACTCTTGAACATCGTCAAAAATCGAACATTTTCGCTACTTTGAGCTCAATTTCAAGGTACTTGTCATTGTCAAACCAATCAAAATCATCTCTATTTCTGTGATATATCTTCCATTCTATCAAATGAGACCAAGAAAACGAGAATACATCAATAAATACCATACGAAAATAGACTACAAAGTCGCTGTTATAAACCAAAAAAATGGTCGGAGTTTTTTTTCTCTCATTATGCAGTGCGTAGTGCAGGATTTTTTTATACTGCGCACACTGACCACATAGACCCATTCTTTCATATGTAGGGCTACCAGCCATTTCCCACTTAATTTGAGGCCGCTAGAATTTAGGCGTACTAGTACGGCACCAACCCCTGCTCGTAAAATGTACTAGTACGGCACCGACCCCGAAAGGGTTAAGTTAGCAATAGAACTAGGCATAAAAAAACAATAAAAAGTAAAATACATACACGGTACACTCATTACTTACCTTAAAATATTTGTAGTCTTAATGCAGGGTGAGAGGTGAGTAGTATTTATTGTAAGAGGTCGGGTGTGGTATGTATGGTAGTCAGGTGTGGTAGGTATGGCCACTTGTGTACCTGTACCTAAATATACTTACACACTGTGCTGGCATGCAGATACACATTAAAATCACTAAGAGTGTCCCTCTAGTTTTAATGCCATAGTAATACTAATACAGTGGAACCCCGAGTTTCGAACGCATCGAATATCGAACAATTCGAGTTCCGAGCAGTTTTTTCAAATCAATTTTGTCCTGAGTATTGAATGTGCCCCGTGTTTCGAACCGCGTACCAGACCTGTCCGCCTGCCCCACGCCTGCGCGCCTCCCCGTGCAGGCATCGTGAGTCAGTCTGGCTTTGTTTATCCTCCAAGTGGACATTACCCTGCGTGGTCATCCAAACATTTCACAATTAATTCATTGTGTTTGGTGCTTGTTCATTAAGTGCGACTGTGAAATAAACTACCATGGGCCTAAAGAAACTTTCTAGCGGCACCCCTGTGGTAAAGAAAGTGAGAAACAGCATAGAAGTGAAGAAGGAAATTATACAAAAATACAAGACTGGTGTGCGACTTGTGGAGCTTGCCAGGATGTGTGGCAAAAGTAAATCAACAATCGCTTCTATGAGTAGAGGCAGTGGTAGAGGCAGTGGTAGAGGCAGTGGTTGAAGCAGTGGTAGAGGCAGTGGTTGAGGCAGTGGTAGAGGCAGTTGTTGAGACAGTGGTAGAGGCAGTGGTTGAGGCAGTCTTAATGTAGAGTGAGAGGTGAGTAAACAAGATTAAATGAATAAACGAGAGAGAATGAGTGTAGAAGGTTCGCGAGTTTTGTAAACAAACCAGTTGTTGTTGCTGTTACCAGCCTGGACACGAATGGACTATGTTCACTCCGTCAAGCCGACTAGAAAAACATCTCATATTTATGTTAATTTATATGTTTATATGTTACATAGCATATTTATTATATAATTGTGAAAAAAATATCATAAATGGATTAAGCAAAATGTCTATATTAACATTTTATATGCCTCATTCTTATCATTATTAATGCACCTCAAGAGTGATTATTATTGTGTTATTGTTTTGTTTTTTGTTTTTTCAACAAGTCGGCCGTCTCCCACCGAGGCAGGGTGACCCAAAAAGAAAGAAAATCCCCAAAAAAGAAAATACTTTCATCATCATTCAACACTTTCACCACACTCATACATAATCACTGTCTTTACAGAGGCGCTCAGATACGACAGCTGAGAATAGTCCCTCCCAGCTGTCACTATCCCAGACCCCTCCTTTAAAGTGCAGGCATTGTACTTCCCATTTCCAGGACTCAAGTCCAACTAAATCAATTAACTGGTTTCCCTGAATCCCTTCACAAAATGTTACCCTGCTCACACTCCAACAGATCGTCATGACCCAAAAACCATTCGTCTCCATTCACTCCTACCTAACACGCTCACACATGCTTGCTGGACGTCCAAGCCCCTCGCCGACAAAACCTCCTTTACCCCCTCCCTCCAACCTTCCCCTACAGATTTATACGCTCTCCAAGTCATTCTACTTCGATCCATTCTAAATGACCAAACCACCTCAACAACCCCTCTTCAGCTCTCTGACAAATACTTTTAGTAACTCCACACCTTCTCTTAATTTCCACATTTCGAATTTTCTGCATAATATTTACACCATACATTGCCCTTAGACAGGACATCTCCATTGCCTCCAGCCTCCTCCTCGCTGCAGCATTTGCAACCCATGCTTCACACCCATATAAGTGTTGGTACCACTATACTTTCGACATTCCTCTTTTGCCTCCATGGATAATGTTTTTGTCTCCACAGATACCTCCTTGCTCATCTGCAATCCTACTCTCTGTCTTACCTCTAATTCTTTTCAATTATAACCCTGCCATACACTTTACCTGGTATACTCAGTAAACTTATTCCCTATAATTTTTACACTCTCTTTATCCCCTCTTCCTTTATATAAAGGAACTATACATGCCTCTGCCAATCCCTAGGTACCTTCCCTCTTTTATACATTTATTAAACAAAATAAAACCACTCCAGCACTATATCCCCCCTGCTTTTAACATTTCTGTCATGCCCCCATCAGTTCCAGTTTTTTTTTCCCCCTTTCTTCTGAATCCTAGCCCTCCCCCCACTAATCCTTTTTTCTTCACCCCAAAAACGATGTTGCCTCCTGGCCAGAAAAAATTACCCCCTTTTTTCTAAATTTAAAGATCTAAAAATTTCCCCCATTCCCCAAACCACCCCATCAAACCCCCCCTTTTTTAACCCAAAAACCATTTTCCCCTAGGCTTTCCCCTTGTTTATTCACCCAAAAATTTTTTTTCTTGTTTTAGAAGATTTCTTGACAAGTTTCCCATTCTTTCATTGTTTTTTTTGATTCCCCCCCTTTTTCATTTCACTCCAAAATTTCCTTTTTTTACACTTTTTTTTTAAAAAACCTTTTCAAAGCTAATTTTTTTTTTTTATCAACCTTTTTATTTCTTTTTCCCACCACCCCCTTTTTCCTCCTGGGCCCCCCCTCCTTAGACAAATTTCCCCTTTTTTAAATCTTTTTAAAAACTATCCCAACTTCTTAACCCCCAATCAATTAAACCACCTTTCCCAATAGTTGTTATATCCCCCCCTAATTTCCCCCCCTTTAAACCCTTTTACCTCTCTTACTTGTTGTTGCCTTTTTTTTTTCCCCCATCATTTTTATCAACGGTAAAAATAATGATCCATATATCCTTTTCTCTAAAAAACTTAACCCTAAAGCCCCCATCAACCTTTTATCCACCAATAAAAATCCAACAAACTATTTCCTTAGGTTTTTCATTTGTATTTTTATTTATCCTTTTTTTTCAAAAATATTTTTTATTACAAATTTTTTAAAATTTTAAAAAAAAAGGTTCCCCCTTTTTAATTTCCCCCCCTTTTTTACCTCTCCCCCTCCGAACATTTTTCCCATTTTTAAGACCCAAAAAAGGATTTATTTTCAAAACCCCACCCTCCCCAACTTCCCCCCCAAAATTTCCCTCCCTCATTTCTCTTTCTCTGGTGCAAAACATTTTTTTCCCCTTTTCCACCAAACCCTTTTTTTTTATTCCCAATAATTTTTTGAATTTATATTTATTTCCCCCTTTTTCCATAATATTATTCAAATTATTCCCTCCTTCTTTAGTCAACTTTTTAAACCCCCGACCTAACCCCTTTTTATTTCCCCCCACGAAATTCCCCCTTCAGCTTTTTCAAAAAACCCGGAATCCAGTTTTTTTCTTTCATAAATCTAAACTCCTTTTCTATCTTTCCCAAAATCTTGACATTCAAACATCCCATTTTTGGGGTTTTTTTTTTTTTTTGTAAACAAAGGAAAAAGGGGGAAACCCCTTTTTGCATTTTAGGATTTTTTAAAACATGGTTTTAGGAAAAAATTTTTTCCATTCCCTTGGGGGGAAAGGAAAAAATAAGAAAAAAACTTTTAAAAAAAATCAAAAAAAATCAGATAGTGTATAAAAACGGAATGTTTTAGGGGACCAAGGTGGAGCAAAACCCTTTTCTTGGTTATGGGAAAAAAAAAGACACCCGAACCTACCATCATAAAAAAATAAGGTTTTGTTTTTAAATCACTTTGGAGGGGGGTAGTCCCTTTTCCGGGGGGTTGCGACCCCAACCATACCTTTGTTATTTTTAAATGGTTCCAGGCAAAAAGGGAAAAAATTAGTAATATAATAATCACTCTTGGGCACATTAAAATGTCTTACAGTGGGCCCCGGGGTTCGTGATGCTGTCAAACTTGAACAATTATGTAAGTGTATTTTTTTTAAGTGCTTTTTTAAGTGTATTTTGGGGGGCTAAAAGGGGCTAGTCTAATTTACATTATTCCTTATGGGAATAAATTTGTTTGGTAATGGCACTTAAACAGATTCCCGGGGAAAGAAAAAACACGAACACCGGGGTCCACTGTAATTTTCGTTAATATAGACATTTTTTTTATTGATCCATCTATGATATTTTTTTAAAATTATATAAAAACACGTTACATAGCATATAAACATGATATATACACTACAGAATAAAAATTGGCATAAATATGAGATTTGTTTACAAAGGACTTTGTAGGGGGTGTCGGAAGGGTTTCGTTTTTTTAGTCAAACACTGAGGGATAACTGTGAAAAATATTCCCTTTTGGGATGCTATTCATGACCCTTGTGGGTTTAGCGTTCTTTTTATTAAAAAAATAATTTTCACTCTAAAAAAGGTGTGTTTTATGAGAATGTAGTGTTGCTGTTTGTTTATTCTGTACTGACTTGTACAACTTTTTACACAATGGAAAACATTTGTATTGTGAGGTAATTACTATTATAATAAAAAAAAAAAAAAAATTGTAAACAAAAGCCCCAAACCCCACAAACATATGTGGGAAAGAACTAAAAATTTATACGTATTAAAACGCATTTATTTTCGCCTGACCAAAGGGGATCGCCCCACTACCTGTTAGTTTTTTGTTTTTACATTGCCTGAACTCCGTATCCCCATTTCTCCCCTCTCTCGTTAACTAGTTGGCTCTCACCGACTATGGCGCCCAATTTTTGGGGGTAAAAAAGAGTCATAAGCCTCACTTTTGGGGCCAAGGGAAAAGATTAAACTGAGGAAAAGGTAGTATGTCTATGACTGAGATAGCATGTAAAAAATTTGTTTGGCCCCTCAAAAGTTGGCGTTGAAAAAATAAGGAGAAAGTGTTGTGGGGAAAATTTAACCCCTTTTAGGGGTTTTTGACGTAATTTGTACGGCTTACGCCCCGGGGTTGTTTTGGGCCCAGTACGCCCAAATTCTAACACCCCCCAAATCAAGCAGAAACAGGCTGTTGGGGGCCCCCATTTATAGAATGGGGCTGTGGGCAATGTGCCAGTATTAAAAAAAATTTCCCGCACCACACAGTGATAATGAGGAAAAAAAATCTGAATTTTTTTTTTGGTTTTAAAAAGCGACTTTAGTCTATTTTCGTATGGTATTTATTGATGTATTTTCGTTTTTTGGGCTCATTTGATAGACTGGAAGAAAATATTACAGAAATAGAGATGTTTTTTATTGGTTTGAAAAGACAAATACAGTGGTACCTCAAATTAGTATTTTTTTGTTAGAATGCTGTTCAAGTGCCATTTCCAAAGAATTTTCCCCCTAAGAAAAAATTTAAAATAGACTAGTCCTTTTACACCCCCAAAAATATACTTAAAAAAGCTTTTAAAAAAATAAACTTCCTAAAAGGGCTTTTTTGGGGGACCATCGAACTGGGACCACGATTTTGAAATTGAGCTAAAAGAGCGAAAATGTTGTTTTTTGGAAATGCGAGTAAAAAACACACCATGACCCAATACACATAACTAAGTTCAATATTCATGCAAAAGTTCTAATATTATTTATAATTTATACAATGATGAGTTGTTAAAAACGAAATTTTCTTTTTTTTTGTGAGAAAAAAAATTCAAAATAAAAAAGCAAAAGTAATGTAAGAGGGGCCGGGAAACGTGACTAATGAACAGAGAATTTTTATTTTGTGGGAATGTCTGCCCTTTTTTATTCTGGACCCATTTTGAAATTGGCACGTTGTTTGTAAATTGGCCAAATTTCCATTTTTTGACCACTATTTTGGGGTTTTAATAGGTTAAAAGGGGGTTTCTTTTACTCAACGATAGAAGAAATGGGGTTCTAGAAATAGCTATAATTTTAGTTGCCTGAAACTTTGGGAAATTTTTGCCGAAAATAGGGCTCAAAGTGGGCGAAATCGCCGATGCGTAAGTGTCATGGCTCCCGCAAACCCGGAAACAAAATTTCCCGGGGTTAGATTTCGACCCAAATTTCATAATTTTTGTGGCGTTATGATCGGAAAAAGATTCTCTATCATTTCATAAAAAAAATTTTTTTTTTTTCTTTTTAAATTCTTGGACCCTGAGAACGATTTTGGAGACCCCCTTGGCCCCTGAAGGGTTAAAGTGCTACACCAGTGAACACTAAAGTTTTTAAAAATTTTTAAGGTAAGTAATAAATTGTACTCTGTGTGTATCTTTTTTATTTTTTTTTTTAATGCCTAGTTCTATTGCAAACCCCAACTTTTTGAGGGTTGGTCACGTACTTGTCGTCATTGCAGCCAGGAATTGGTCACTTTTTGTCGCGTAATTTCTAGTGCCTTCAAATCTGGGGGAAAAGAAAGCTGGAAGGCCTACAAAATGAAAGAATGGGTCTGTGTGCGCAGTATAAAAAAATCCTGAAGCACGCAGTGCAAAATGAAAAAACTCCGACCATGTTTTTTTTTAAAACAGCGATTTTAGTGTATTTTCATATTGTATTTATGGTTGTATTCTCGTTTTCCTGGTCTCTTTTGATGAATGGAAGATATATTTTCAGAAATAGTGATGATCTTGATTGATTTCCGGATGAAAAACAGTGGTCCCTCGGGTTTTCGTGCATCTCCAAACTCGAACATTTATGTAAGTGTATTTTCGTCAGTGCTGTTGCAAGTGTATTTTTGGGGGGCTGGGAAATGGGCCCCAAACCCACGTGACATTATTTCTTAAGGAAATAAATTCGTTCAATTGGCATGAGCAGCATTCTGGGAAAAAAATTTTGGGCCCAAAAAACCCGGGGCCCCTGTTTCCTTAAAAATTTAGCTCAAAAGTTTAAAAAAAGTTCGATTTTCCTGATGTTCAAGTAAACAAAACATGCCACGTGTCCCAAAAACGTCAACTGGTAGTCTAATATTCTTTCACAAGTGCGCTGATATTATTTATACCGTTTTTACAATGATGCAGTAGTATACATAACCCCGTAAATCTTTCTATTTTTTTTGAGAATAAAAATTCCAAAAAGGAAAAACAAAAAATTTTAAGAGGGGCCCTGGGGGCTGACTTGAACAGATAAAATGTTTTTTGGGGGCCAGGAATGTCTGTCTTGGTTTTTTTGGACCCAATTTTTTTAAAATTTACATCTTTTGAAATTTGTGTGAAATTTGCCAAAAATTTCCAATTTCCCCGAATTTACTGGGTAATTGAAATTAGTAAATGGGCAGTTTCTGGTATTTGTCCGGGGGGAGCAAATGGAGTTCTAGCAAAAAAAGCTATGATTTTTTGTCGGCTGGAACATTGCAATTTGGGTGAAAATTGAGCTCAAAGTGGGTGAAATCGCCCATGCGAAAATATCGTCGAGACCGC
Organism: Cherax destructor; assembly: GCA_009830355.1. Taxonomy (NCBI): domain Eukaryota; kingdom Metazoa; phylum Arthropoda; class Malacostraca; order Decapoda; family Parastacidae; genus Cherax; species Cherax destructor. The sequence goes on from WNWK01012003.1 coordinate 18,670, forward strand.
CCAATTGCAAGACCATAATTCCGTGGGTTTTTAATCCCAAAATTTTATACTTTTGGTGTCATTATCATCGGAAAAAAATTCTCTATCATTTCGTAAAATTTTTTTTTTTTTTAAAATTTTTGACCCCGAGGAACGAGTTTGGGGAGGGCCTCTTTTGACCCTCAAAAGGGGGGTTTTAAAAAGTTAGTGTAAACTTGTTGTCTGGCATTTACATGCATTAATAAGTGGAAAAAATGGC
>WNWK01012003.1:19007-51507 GCA_009830355.1 Cherax destructor
TTAACACTAAACACATTAACATACAGTGGTACCTCGACTTACGATATTTTTCATTCCAGAATGCTGTTCAAGTGCCATTACCAAACGAATTTATCTCCTTAAGAAATGATGTAAAATAGACTAGTCCGTTTAGACCCCAAAATTACACTTACAAAAGCATTTAAAAAATAAACTTACATAAAAGGGTGTGTTTGGGGACCATCGTAAGTCGAGGTACCACTGTACTTGCAAAACTATATGAATTTCTGATTTGCCAGAAGTATACTGGAAATCACAATTCATATTATACTCCAACTGCAATATCTTACTCACTCCTTCAGAGTGCAGGTACTGCCCTTCCCACCTCTAGGACTCACGTCCAGATAATCAATTTCATTGAATCCCTTCATAAATGTTACCTTACTCAGACTCCAACAGAGAATCCAGTGACAACCACTTTTCTCCATTCACTCCTATTTAGCACACACAAGCTTACTGAATGATCAATCCCCTAAAACTCAAGGCCTCCTTTTACCTTTCCAACTGTTCTTTGGATGACACCCTACTTCTACCTTCCGCCCCAGATTTATACACCCTCTTTGTCATCCTACCCCTCTCCATCCTCTCTACATGACCAAACCACATCAACAGCCTCTCTTCAGCCCTCTGAATTATACTCAGCTTTTTAATCTCTACACCTTGAATTCTTTTCATATCAAACACATCAGTAATGCTTCCAGCCTTCTCCTTACTTCAAAGTTCAAAACCCAAACTTCACACCACCTATATAAAAGTGATGGTACCACTATATTTGGTACATTCCCTGCTTTGCCTACATAAACTTTTTTTTGTTTCCACAGATGCCTTAACACACATATCACCTTTCCCCCCTTCATCTATTCTCTGGTTCATCTTACATGTCTACTCATAAATATCAAAATACATCTGCTTCCTCCATACTTACAACTGCCAATATGATATTCAATCAATCACTGCCCTTTTCTATGTTCACCTTACCTTCTTTTACATACCCTCCCAAATTCATCCACCAACCTTGCAGCTTGTCTTCAGATTCCCCCTTCCCCTGAAAAGAACTGTCAGTACAATATTATGTATCAGAAACACTCTGATTAAGGTATGAGGAAGAGGAGGGTTACTTTCAGTAAAAGCATCCTGCACAGTGACACCATCCCATCTAATGGTGAGGGATAGAGCAACACTTTTGTTTATGTGAATAAGATAAAATGCTGATGCCTTGATTCATTATCCATTAAACTCATTAACACAACTGAATAAAATAGTGGAATGTTTGCTTTATCCACACCTATAGCCCATATTGTGTTAGAATAAAAATAAACCTAACATGGGCTAATAATCTTGCTACAGTGCTTCTCTACTCAACTGCTCAACACCCAATGCTTTAGACCTAACACACTCAGCTCCTAACTTCGAATGTACTATATAAGTTGTGATTCTCTGCCTAGTTTTGAGCACTTGATGAAAATAATAATATGATCAAATTAAACAATAAACCCAAAAGGGACATACAGCTGCACTGATGCAGCCAATTTGTGAAAAATTGTACAGTGTCATACTTCCACAATTCTCCTTGTACTCCAGCTTCCTGTTACTGTAGCCACAATCAATAAATATTTCACATGTTCAGTTGCACTTGATGGTACTCATATACTTACTTATCCTTTTTCTTAAAACATTACTACTTATTACCAAACCTCTTTCTTAACTTATTTCAATTAAAGATCCCAGTGTCATTTATTACCTGCCCTTCAAACTTTCCCACTATGCCTGCAACAATCTCTACAGTACTTCTTCAGTTAAGGTCTCCCACAATAATCATTCTCTCACTTGATTCAAAATGTCCTTAACATTCACTTAATACCTCCCAAAATCTCTCTAATACACCTCTCTCACCCAGAGGGCACATAAATACTTCTCATAACTTTTTGAATCAGGCTATTATTCTAATACATAATACAGTAATTCTTTGAACATTTATACCTTTTCTTTATTTCCCAAATTTTTTTAAATTTGTTCTCATTCTATTAATATACATGACTTAATCTTATTTACCCCCTCAAAAACCCCCCAGCCCTTTTAAATTTTCCCCAAATGTTTGGACATTTAGTTTCTTTTCCTTCATAGCATCAAAAAATTTAATTTCTCTTAACATCCATACATATCTAACACCTTCCCCACCCCAACTTTCTTTTTTAACCCAAACGGGCCCCAAATTTTGTTAGTACTGCTACTGCCCAAAAGTATTTTTTCAATTTTTTTTTCCTGCCTCCAAACACAAGGGGCCCGGATGCCGGGGAGCATGAATGGGTTTTAAAACTCGGGGTATATATTAAAAAAACTGGGGCCATTTGTACCTTGAGGGAGCACCAGGTAAATTGAGCCCAGCTAAAAAAACACTCCCAAAAACCAAGGTTCCCGATTCATTCATATTTCACCCCTTTAAGTGGAAAGGGTGTCGGCAGGTGGCAGGCCAGCTGGCTGCCTGCCTGCCTGGCCACCTGGCTGGCAAGCAGCTGGTTCCACGTCTGGCCAGCAGCTGGCTGGTCAGCTGGGTACCTGATTGGCTGTCTATTCTGTCTGTCTGTCATCTTTCTGTCTCTGTCTCTATCTGTCTCATCTCAAAGGAACACATACGTAAATACAATTATACATAGTGTAAATTACCAGGATAACTAAAATCAAGACAAAGTGATATAATGCACTTGGATCTGCGTAATACCAGTTGGTTTATGAGCTACTCTCGAGACAAGCAGACAGAAAGAAAAACATAGACAGACAGAAAGACAGACACACAGAAAAACAGACACAGGCTGGCAGGCCACCTGGCTGCCTGCCTGACTGGCAAGCAGCTGATTGCCACCTGGCTGGCCCGCATTGGTCAGCTGGGTACCTGATTGGCTGTCTATCTCGTCTGTCTGTCTATCTTTCTGTTCTGTCTCTATCTCAAAGAAACATATACGTAAATACAATTATACATAGTTAAAAATTTCCTAGGATAACTAAAAAAACAAGACAAAGTGTTATACTGTGCTTGTGATCTGCATAATACCAGTTGGTTCATGAGCTACTCTCTGAGACAAGCAGACAGAAAGGAGACGACACACAGGCAGACAGAAAGACAGACAGATACAGACAGACAGACAGGTTTGTGTAACAAATAAAGGGGAAGCAATGTAAACTCATCAACTGTCATCACTGTAATTACTGGACTGATAAGAAGAGATAAGACTACGGCTCACCCATTGTGATATGTCACCAGTCATCATTAGTGGAGATCAGATGAGATAAGGCAGCAATGCTTCAAGGAACTTTTATTATTATTATTATTATTATTATTATTCACTATTATTATTATTATTATCATTATTATTCACTATCATTATTATTATTATTTGAGTACAATTTCAGTACCTAATATTAGTGTCAGAACACAGATTGGCTATGAAATCACAAGAACTACTATAAATTGTGATTATGAGAATATAAAAATTACATAAAATAATAAAAAAAGTAAAAAAGGTATATCGGCAACGATTCTAAGCGGCAGACTCCTGTTGCTGTCAGGTGAGAATCCAGTGCCAACTTCTCCGCCTCATATCTCGGTAACTACTGACCCAAATTCTTTTTTATCCTATAACACTTAAAAAATGTGCTTTATTTCTATATAATTTTTTTTTTTTTCAAGATTCGGGCACTGGGCGAGCTAACGTAAATATACGTATGGACCGTTTAAGGGTTAATAACTGATACAGAAAAACGGGTTACACCCCCTTTTCCTTTCTGCATTCCAGTTGCCTTCTAAGACATGCACAGCTTACAGAGAAAAGATTGTAACCCACTTTACTAAGGAATTAGAAAACACTACAGGGATAGTGATGATGTGACTGATATAATTGTGTACATGCTCTTGTACCTACAAAGGTCCCTAGATTGACAAATTATAAATTCGGAGACATTGCTAGAGTAATCATCAACAGCATATCTTGCCCTACAGTACTCCTAATTTAACGTGCAGGGACATCAACTCACTCTGGGTGTGGACACATATCAAAATACTAACACCGAAATAACAGGAAAACCGAGTTTAAAGAGATTAAAATATTCTTGCATACAGAATGGCTTAAGAGCTGTAGTTACCAATTTCTCATTTATTTGGAAGTAGTAACTTAAAAGCTATTTTGCTAATAGGAGGATAATTTCATAATTACTCCATGGGGAAGTGAAGAAGAATCTTCTTCCTAAGCCATGCATGTCGATGAGGCAACTAAAAATGTCGGGAGCAAGGGGCTAGTAACCTCTTCTCAAGTATAAATTACTAAATGTAGTAAGAAACTTTGTGAAAGCATTTCTTCTTTTTTACGTCACCCTGCCTCGGTTGGAGATGGTTGGTGTGTTAAAAAAATTGCATAATCTCAAGAATATACAAGGTGTGTGAAAAGTACCAAGTGAACTACTCATTACATATTAAAAAAGGTGAACACTAGAAGTAGACAAAATATAAAAACATTGTTTAACTATACCTATTTGGAACTTGTGGTATTCTATATGAGGGTCCTGGTGTTTGTTTCTTACAGCGGTGTTTGATTGCCATCAAGTTGAAATGGTGTTCCCTCCACCTCTCCCCAGGTCATGAGAGGGAAGCATCTACCCCAGGAACAGGAGATGGTGCGCTTACAAAACTGTAGCCATTCACCCTGGGTGTGTCCTTCCCTAGCTCTTTCCCTGAGGATATACAAATATTATATTAATACACTAGTAATGTGTGCATTATTTTGGATATCTAATCTAATTAAAATATTACCCACAAACATTAATTTGTGTGCATGTGAAGTGGAGGAAGGTGAGATGGGTCAGTCACAGTCATTTAAAATGGATAGAACAAAATGGTTGACCAAGAGGATAGATAAATCTAGGGTGGTTTAAAGAACAATCTCAAAGGCCAAAATTGAGATATAAAATAAAAAGCATTCAAACCAAAAGTCATGCACAAAAATATTATAACACTAATAAGCCAAACAGCTTCTTTATTTGAGGTCTATATGCATAGTATAGGTAGTAGGTTGGTAGACAGCAACCACCCAGGAGGTACTACATCGTCCTGACAGGTGACTGTGAAACAGAAACCTGAAACTGTTTTACATGATGGTAGGATTGCTGGTGTCTTTTTTCTGTCTCATAAACACGCTGGATAACAGGTATATCTAGCTACTTCTACTTACACTTTAGGTCACACTACACAGGCATGCACATGCATATATATACATACACACATCTAGGTTTTTCTCCATGGGAAGTGGAATAGAATTCTTCCTCCGTAGTCTGTGTGTCAGAAGAGGCGACTAAAATGCCGGGAGCAAGGGGCTAGTAACCCTTCTCCTGTATACATTACTAAAGTTAAAAAGAGAAACTTTTGTTTTTCTCTCTGGGCCACCCCGCCTTGGTGGGAAGCGGCCGATTTGTTGAAAGAAGAAGAAGTCTGTTGAGTGTACATGGTAACGTGTATGGTAGAGTTATTATTGAAAGAATTAAGAGTAAGACAGAAAGCAGGATAACAGATGAACAAGGGGGCTTTAGGAAAGGTAGGGGTGTGTAGACCAAGTGTTTACAGTGAAACATATAGTGAACAGTATTTGGATAAGGGTAAAGAGGTTTTTGTGGCATTTATGGATTTGGAAAAGGCATATGATAGGGTGGATAGGGGGCAATGTGGCAGATGTTGAGGTGTATGGAATAGGAGGTAGGTTACTGAAAGCAGTGAAGAGTTTTATGAGGATAGTGAGGCTCAGGTTAGTGTGTAGGAGGGAGGGGGACTATTTCCCAGTAAAAGTGGGCCTTAGACAAGGATGTGTGATGTCACCATGGTTGTTCAATATATTTATAGATGGGGTTGTAAGAGAAGTGAATGCGAGGGTCTTTGCAAGAGGTGTGGGTTAAAAGATAAAGAATCAAATACAAAGTGGGAGTTGTCAGAGTTGCTTTTTGCTGATGACACTGTGCTTGGGAGATTCTAAAGAGAAGTTGCAGAGGTTGGTGGATGAATTTGATTGGGTGGTAAAAGAAGAAAATTGAAAGTGAATATAGGAAAGAGTAAGGTGATGAGGATAACAAAAAGATTAGGTGACAAAGATTGGATATCAGATTGGGGGGAGAAAGTATGGAGGAGGTGAATGTATTCAGTTTTGGGGTGGACATGTTAGCAGATGGGTCTTTTGAAGGATGAGGTAAATTAAATTTGAGGGGGGAAAAAAGGGTGATGGAGCATTTGGAGTCTGTGGAACAAAGAACTTTGTCCAGGGAAAGTAAAAAAAAGGGGAAAATTGTAGGAACTTTGTCCATGGAAGTAAAGGGGAATGTATGAGATATAGTAATCCCAAACCTCTTATATGGGTGTAAAAGGGGGGTAAAAAAATGTTGCAATGAGGAGAAGGCTGGAGGCAGTGGAGATGTCATGTCGAGGTCAATGGGGGTGAAAAATATAATGAAAGAATTTGGGGGTTTTTGGAAAGGGGGGGGAGGAGGGGGATTACCAAAATTTTTCCCCAAAAAACTGGGGGGGGGTTGTTGGGGGGGTTTTTCGGACATGTAGGAAAGGGGGGAAAACAGACAGAATGCCCGGTTTAAAAATCTTGAGGGGGGAAAAGGGGGGGGGGGGGGGGTCGGTGGGGGAAAGGGTTTGGGGGGGAGGGGGTAAAAGTTTTGTGTGCGGGGCGGTTTCCCCAGCAAGCATGTGGGACGTTTTGATAGGGTGAATGGAAAAAGGGGGTTTTTTAATCTTGACGTGCTTTTGGGGTTTTTGGCAAAGTAACTTTTAAAAAAGGGGGATTCAGACCCGGGGGGCGGACTTGAGTCTTGGGGGGGGGGAAGTATAGCCCCCACTCTAAAGGGGGGGGGTGTTTTTCCCCCAGTTTTATAACTGTAGTGAAAAACACCCCTCGGGAAACCCCCAATGAGGGAGTGAATGATGATGAAATTTTTTTTTTGGGGGCCCCAAACCCCTGCCTTGGTGGGTCCCCGATGTTAATAAATAAAAAAAAATGGCATAGCACAACAAATTTTAAAAAAAAAAAATAATAAATGGCTCATATTCTTTGGGGGAAGCAATAAACCCATATAGGTCATACAAAAATGAAGTTTGAAAAAAGGAAGAAGAAAAAAACTCTTTTTTCCCCTAAGATCAAGGGGCCTTCAGCATTAACCCTTTGACTTTTTGGGTGTATAATACGTCTTACGAGCCAGTGTTTAAAAACGTATATATACTCAAAAATTCTATCGTTTAAAAAAAAAGGGGGAAAAAGCTGGTGGACCTTTGAGGAAATGGGTCTGTGTGGTCAGTGTGGTAAAAAAAAAATCCTGAAAAAAAACGGTGCATAATAAAAAAAAAAAAACTAAAACCCTTTTTGGATTAAAAGGAAAATTTTGGGGTGTTTTTTTTATTTTTTTATATTGTTTTTTTTTTGGGGGGTCTCTTTTGATAGAATGGAAAACTTTTTTAAAAGAAAAAAAGTTTTTTTTGGGGTTTTTCATGATGTAAAAAATTTAAAAAAGTAGGCTGAAAGTAGGGAAATTTTTTTTTTTCCTTTGAAAAAAGTAAAAATTTTCCCAAACCCAGCGCCCAATAAAATCAACTGGTGAGCCCTAATATTTTTTTTCAAAAGTCCAAAAATATTATTTATACCTTTTTTAAAATTTTTTAAAAACCCCCTGCATAACAATAAATCTTTTTTTTTTTGTGTAAAAAAAAAATCACAAAAAAGCAAAAATGAAAAAGGGGCCTAAAAAACGTGACTAATGAACAGATAAAACTTTTTTAGGGGGAATGTCTCTGTTTATTCTGGACCTATTTTGAAATTGACATCTTTTATTTTACATGAAATTTTGGGGGAAATCCCCTTTTCTGACCACTTTTTGGGGGGGGTTGGGGAAAAAAGGGGGAATTTTGGGGGTTTCTTGTACTCAATCGATAGAACAAATGGAGTTCTAAAAAATAATATGGGTTTTAATGTCCCCCAAAAAAATTTGGGGGGGAAAAAAAGGGGTCAAAGTTTTGAAATCCCGGGGGGGGTATATATTACTGACATCCTTCAGACAAAAAATTTTTTAAGTTTCCCCAAAAAAAAATTTTATCTTTGTGTCATTACCATGGGAAAAAAATTTTTTATCATTTCATAAGAAAAAATTTTCTTTTTAAAAATTTTCCCAAAAAAGGGAAAAAGGGGCAGAATGGGGCCCCCCAAAAATCAAAGGGTTAAGGGGGGCCCAAGAAAGGAAAAAATGACTAATAAAAAAAACGCACATAGGAGAAAAAAGGGCTTATGGTAAACTTTTTGCTTGCCCCCGACTAGTCACACTAATAAACTAAGGTGGGGGCCCTCGTGGAACTTGAACCTCAGCTCCCCCTTTAGGGAAAACTCAGCACTTTTGACCCCAAAAAAAAATGACCTGCCCCGAACTTTTTTTTTAAAATTTTCGTTTTCTTCCCCCTTTTGGTGTTTTTTTTTTTTGTATAAATAACCCACCATGGAGTCAGAAGATTAGTGGTAACACCAAAGAAACAGAAAATTGGTTGGGAAGAACATTTGATACTCAAACAGATCGGCACTCAAACAGCCTTCTGGAATGAATTACTACATTTGTGTACTGGGGTTTCCCCATTGTATATATATGAAAAGGGGGGAAAAGGGTGGAGTGGGGGTGGGGTTGTGGTAGGGGAAAAAAAAAGTGGGCCCCGGGAAAGGGGGAAGGAGCAGCACCCGGAAAGGGGGAAAAGAAGGGGGGAAAAGGGGGAAAAAAAAAAAGGGAAGAAGAAAAAAAAAAAAAGCAGAAGGAGAAAAGAAACAAAAAGAGAAAAAAGAAGAAAAAAGCAGAAAAAAAGAGAAAAAAAACAAAAAAGCAAAAGAAAAAGGGAAAAAAAAAGGCAAAAAGGGAGAAAAAACAAAAAGGAAAAAAAGGGGGGAAAGAAAAAAGAAGAACCCCGGGGGAGGGGGGAAAAAAAAAAGGAAAAAAGCGGGGGCCAGGGGCAAGAAAAAAACACACACAACAGGCCACCAAAAACACAACAAAAAGAAAGGGCAAAAACCAGCAAAAACACACACCAAAAACGCACAGCACCCCCCAAAAAAAACCCCACAGCAACCCCACGCACAGCACCCAGCAAGCACCAGAAACCCAGCAGCAGCAGCAGCAGCAGAAACAAAAACGCAGAAAAAAACACACCCAAAAAAAAACCCAACCCAAGGGGCCAGCAAAAAAGGAAAAAGCAAAAAAGCAGAAACAGCAACAGAAAAGCAGAAACAGCAGCAGCAGCAGGGGCAGCAGAAAGGAAACAGCGCGGGGGAAAAGCACAGCAGCAAGGGCACCAAAAGGGGCAGCAGCGGCCAAAAACAAAAACCAAACAACCACAGCAAAACCAGCCAACAAAAACAAAAACCCAAAAAAACAGCAGGGGCAGCAGCGGGGCAGGGGCCAAAAACAAAAACAGCAGCACAGCACAGGGGCAGCACAGGGGCAGCGGGGGCAGCAGGGGAAACCACCACAAAAACGGCACCCAAAACCCAAACCAAAAACCCAACACAGCAGGGCACAGCAGCAGCACAGGGGCACAGCAGCAGGGGAAAGGGGCAAGGGGCAGGGGCAGCAACGGCGGAAAGGGGGCAGAAACCAACGGAAAAGCAACAGCACGCGGCACAGGGGAAACGGCCCCAACCCACAGCACAAAAACAGCAACCACCCACAACCAAACACCAGCACCCCCAACAGCCAGCGGGCAACAGCAAAACCCAGCAGGGGCAGCGGGGGAAACAGCAGCAGCAGGGGAAAGGGGGAAAAAGGCGCGCGGCAACACCGGGGGCAGCGGGGGCCAGCCACCACAAAACCCAAAAACAAAAAGGGGGCACACACAGCCACACACCAGGCAGCAGCAGGCAGCAAAAAGGGAAACCACAGCAGCAGAAAAGGCGGAAACCCCAGCGGCGGCACAGCACCGGCCAGCAGCGCAGCAGCGGAAAAAAAAGGCCACCCAGCGGAAACAGCACAGCAGAAAAAAACGGCAGCAGCGGGCAACCCCCCACACAGCGGGGGCAGGGGCACAGGGGCAGGGGCCCCCACGGCCACCCCAACGCACAGCACCAGCCGCACCCACGGCACACGGCACGCCCGGGGCCGGGGGCACAGCAGCAGCAGCACCAGCCCACAGCCACACACACCAACACACAACGGCAGGGGCACGAAACCCCACCCCAAAAAGGGGCACCCACCACCACACACACACAAAAAACCCCAGCAGCACCCAGGCACGCAAAAACAACCACAACAGGGGCACACACACACCACAGCACAAAACACAGGGGCAGCAGCAGCAGCAACGGAGCAACAGCAGCAGCAAACAGGGGAAACAGCAGCAGCAACAGCAGCAGCAAAAAAAACGCAGAGCAGCAACAGCAAAAACGGCAGCACAGCCACCACAAAAACAGAAAGGGCCAGAAAAAAAAAAGGGGAAAGGGGCAGCAGCAGCACAGCGGCAAAACAAAAAAAACCCAACCCAACCCGGCAACAGGGGAAACACAGCACCCAAAAAAACCAACGGCAGCACAGCAAGGGAAACCAAAACCCAAAAACAGCAGGGGAAAAAAAAAACCAAAAACCAAAAAAACCCCCAAAAACAGCACCAAAAAAACAAAACAGCAAAAAAAACAGCACAGCAGCAACAAAAACCCCAAAGCAAAACAGAAAAGCACAGCACAGCCACACAGCCAGCACCCAAAAAGGGGGCAGGGGCCAGAAACAAGGGCAGCACAGCAGGGGAAACAGCACACAGAAAAGAAACCCGGGGGCCAGCACCCGGCAGCAGCAGAAAGGAAACAAACCCAGCAACAACAGCAGCAGCACAGCCAGAAACACCCCAGCACAGCGGCACAGCAGCAAAAAAAACCCCGCAACAAGGGCCCGGCAACAGCAAAAACCCACCCAAGGCAGCAACAGCCCCCCCGGAAAAACGGCGGGGGAGGGGCCACACCCAAAGGCCCAGCACACCACACAGCCACAGAAACACCAGCCCCCCCAAAACCACAGCACAGCGGCAGCACCAGCACCAGGGGCAGCACCAGGGGCACAGCACCCGGGGGCACACCCAAAACCCCCAGCACAGCACCAGGGGCCAGGCACCCCAAAAAAGGGCAACCGGGGGCACCACACCCAAGGGAAAGGAAACACAGCAGCAGGGGAAACAGCACAAAACCCAACCCAGCAGAAAGCCAGCACACAGCGGGGAGCAACAGGGGGCAAAAGGCAGCCAAAGGGGCCCAAAGAAACAGGGGCAGCAGCAGCAGCAGCAGCAGCGGCAGCAAGCACAACAGAAACAGCAAAAAGGGCGGGGGGCAAGGGCACAGGAAAGCAGAAACAACAGCAGCAGCAAAACAGCAGCAGGGGCAAAAACAGCAACAGCACACAGCACAGCAGGGGCCAACCCCAAAAAGGGCAGCACAGCAGCAAGCAGCAGGGGCAGCAGCACCACACAGCAGCAGCAACGGCAGCAGCAGGGGAAACCAGCACAGCAGCAGCACCCACACAGCACCAGCACCCCACCCAACAGCAACAGCACCCAAAAGGCAGCCAAAACAGCACAGGGGAAACAGCAAGCAGCACCCACCCCGGCACAGCACAGCACAGAAACCACCACAAAACAGCACCCCCAACACAGCACAGCAAGGGGAAACCCCGGCACAGCACAGCCAAAACCCAACAGCAGCACAGAAACACAGCAGCAGCAGGGGAAAGGAAAAAAAGGGGCCCAGCAAGGGGAAACAGGGGAAAGAAAAAAAGGGAAAGAAAGAAAGAGTAAAAATGGTAAGAAATAAGTCAAAGGACAAGAAAAAAAAGGCCCTCAAGGGGAAAAAATTCCCGGGGGGGGGGCCCCCAAAAAACACGGGGAAAAATAAAGGACAGAACACAACTGGGGGAAGAAAAGGAAGACAAAGAAAATAAAGGAAAAGAGAACAAGTAAGGAGAGGAGGAGAAGAAAGGATCAGGTCAAGGTTCAAGTGTTTTGAAGTTTGGAGGCTTTGACAATAAATGCCTAAATTAAAAACTTCCTATATGTTATCTTTACAAGACTATGCATATATTTCTTACAGAGTAAAGCTTACCATTTTCCCCCCCCTTCCCTTCTTGCCCCCTGAACTGCGATGCTTCTAACATGGCTGCCCCCTGACTCAAGGTCTCGGTGAAGGGATTACCATCAAAACGTGTGTTTGCCAAACTCACTTCTCTCTTCTTTTGCTTAGCAAGTTCAATCAGTTTTTCTTGTGATAATGGAGCTCCTGCAAACACAGTAAAAATTTTTAAATTTTTAAAATGACGTTCCTCTTTTTACAGGGGGCCCCCGTGTTAGGGTATCAGAGTTTTATTCGGTGTTGTAACGTTTTTCGTAAAAATATTGGTTCGGTGATCGTTTCGTCCTAGACGGTATGTTCAGCCCAAGGGGCCCCAAAACACCATTCAGAGTCAGTTCCCCTTTTTCCCCCGCGAGTGAAGGTCCCCCCACACGTTCATACTATACATTTCGTCATTATTCCATTTTTTTAAAACCAAAACTCTAAAAAACCCAAAAAAGGCCCAAATTTAGGGGGCCCCCCCTTTTAAACCCCAAAAAATTTTTCCCCTTTTTAAATAAAAATTATTCTACGGGGTTAAAACCCCCCAAACCCCCAAATTGAAAACCTTACCCCCAGGAAAAAATTACTTAAATTTTTAAAAATAATTTTCCTTTTAACTTTTTAAAAAACTTTTAAAACCTTTTTTTAAACCCCCCCTTTTGGGGGTTTTTTTAAAAATTTTTTTTCAACCCGCCCTTTTTGAAACCCCCTATTAACCCTTTTTTTTTCAGGGGCCCCCTTTTTCCCCCCAAAACCCAAAAAACCCCCAAAAACCAGTTTCCTTTATAACATTAAAAGTTTTTTTTCATTCTAAAATTAAAAATTAAAAATTTCCATTTTTTTTTTTTTATGTTAAAAAAGGGGTGAATTTTTCCGTTTTTAAATTTTTTTTAAAAATTTGGGGGTTTTTTAAAAAAGGGTTCTTTTCCCCTTTCCCCCAAAATAAAGGGAAAAGGGGGAAAAAAAGAAAAAAGAACTTTAAAAAAAATTTAAAAAACCCGGGTGTGATCTAAACGGGGTTTTTCCCAGGGGGCCAAATTTAAAAAAAAAGAAAAAATTTTTAAACCCGGGGAAAAGGGAATTTTGGAAACCGAATCTTTAAAATTTTGGGGTTTTTTCCCCCTTTAAAAAATTTTAAAAACCCCCCATTTTTTTCCCCTCCAAATCCCACCCCCCTAAAAAAATTTTTAAAAAAAGGTAAGGGTCATGTTATTATTGTTTTAATCTTCTTCCAAATTTTTTTCTGGGGAATTTAATGTATTTTTTGTACAAAATATTTTATTTTAAAATTTTTTGGGGGTCTGAAATGGATTAATTGAATTTCCTTTTTTTTTATGGAAAAGAAATTCCCTCAAGTCCTTTGGTACAAAAAGTTCCTTTTCATCCCCCCAACTTCCAAGGGGGTTTTCCCCGACAACAAAAAATTTTATAAAAAGGGGGGGTTCTTGCCCCCAAAACCACTCCTCCATCCACCCCCTTTTGGGCCAGCAGGTCATTTCCAATTTTAAAAAAATGACCCCAAAAACCCCGTTTCAGAGGTGTTTTTTAAAATGACCAATGACTCTGAATTGACCCTAAAGGGGGTTCCCGGGAAAAAACACCCAATATCGTGCTTTCATAGGCCTTATGGGGGGGTTTTGGGGAATGATTTCCCCGGATTTGAACTCTGTTGGGGGGGGGGCCGGATTTTTCCCAAAGGGGGAATTTTAAGGTTTTGGGGGGCTGCCCCCCCCCCTTTTATGCCCCCCCGGGCCCGTTGTGGAACAGGGTTTTGGAAGATATTTTTGGAATTAAAAAGCCTGGGGTTGGAGGTGGTGGGAGGATGTGGAAGAGTTGGGGAGGTTACGGGGGAGACCCCCCAAAATGAAGACTGAAAAGGTTTTTTTTATCTGGAAAACAACAGACCAAGCTGGGGTTATTTTCCCCCGGGGGAGAGAGAGAGAAAAAAGGAGGTGCCTTTTTCAGGTTTAAAAATGTGAAATGGAAGGGGGTTGCAGACATTTGTTAAAAAATCCCCCCGAGCAAGCGGGGAAAAGGGGGCCTTTTCCCCTTGGAAAAACCCCCCTTAGTGACAGAGCCATGTTGTACTTCAAAAAAATGTTGAAGAGTGCCAGAAAACAGAGGACTCTGGACATTTTTTTTTACCAGGCAGGGGTCTGGGGACTTAAGCTGGTCCAGGGGTTTTTAAAACCAAAGGGGAAAGTAACCCCAGAGAGGGACTTTTCCCTAAACCCCCTTTTTTGGAAATTTTCCCCCCCCTTTTTCCCAAACCAAAATTTAACCCCCCCCCCCTTCCCCCCCCCCCTTTCCCCAGATCCTGCTTTTTCTTAAATAAGGAAAGTAAATTTTTTTTTTTTTTTTTTGGTTTTTTTTTTGTGGAAAGAATTAATTTTTTTTTTTTTACTTTTTTTTATGGAAATAAGGTTTAAATTCAAAATTCGATTGGGAAATTCCCCTGGACCTTTTTAAAATTTTCCTTTAACCCGGGGGTCCACGTATTTTTTTTTTTTTTGGTATTTTTTTTACCTAGCTGTATTAAAAAACTTAATGTATAATAGAAAAAACCCCACGTTTTTGGGGCATTTTTTTTTTTTTTTTATAAAAAAAAAATTTTTTTCCCCACTTGGGGCCAATTTTTGCTCATCGTCAGTCGGAAACCCAACACCCAAAAAAAAACGGGGCCCTTCTTTTTTTTTCAATGCCCCCAAACTATCGGGAAAAAAGGGCACTATAATTATAAAAAAAAAAAAAAAAAAGGGGGAATTTAACTTACCATCGGGAAAAAAACATTGGAATTAAAAAAGTCTTGTAGTTCCATTTTTTAAACCCCGTTTGGGTCTTGTTTTTTTTTTAAAATTAAAAAGTGAAAAAGCCAGAAAAGCTCCCTTTTTCCTTTTTTGGTTGTCGGGGTTTTAAAAATTTGGTGTGTGCCCTTTTTGTTGTGTTTCTTTTCCCTCCAAACATCCATGCATGCTGCAAATAAATAATTAAGTTTGATCTGATAGAGGAATATAGTACCAAAAACCCACATGAAGTTTTCAGGATTTAATAATGTGGCATCTTAAAAATTAAAAGGAATGAGAAAATACAGCCCCCTTAATTTATATAAAAAAAAAAAAAAAAAAACCCCAAAAAAAATAAAAATAAATTGGAAATGTTAAATTTTTTTGGGGTTTTTTTTTACTCAACATCAAAGGGAAAAATTTTTTTTTCCTCAACAGCCACCCCCCCGCCAAGGTAGGGCCCCCCAAAAAAAGAAAACACTTTCCCCCAAAATCATTCACCCAATTGCTGTCAAAAAAGAAGTGTGTTGACATCAAAACCAGATTGCTTTTGACTGCAACATCCCTTTCCCCTTTTCAGAGACAGGCACCCCCTTCCCACCTTTAACTCTAAGTCTGGCTTTTTTTCTCCCCCCTTTTCATAAAAAGTTTTTTTCCCAAAACCCCCAACAACACATTTTTTAAAAAAAACCATTTCCCCCCTTTTTTCCCCAACTAATACCTTAAACCCCGGGGATGTTCAAGCAAAAAAACCCCCAAACCCCCCCTTTTTTTTTCCCCCCCCCTCCAGCCTTTTCCTGGGTGACTCCTATCCCTCCCCCCCCCTTTCCCCCCTCTTTTTTCCCCCCCTCTGTCATCCTCTCTACTTTCCCAAACCACCTAAAACCCATTCTCAGCCCCCTTTTTACTTATCCCTTTTTGGGAACCCCCCTCCCCCCAAACCCCCCTTTTCCCATCCATCATTAAAAAATTTAGGGCCAGGGTCCCTGACATAATGGACCCCCGTGGGCCCCCCCAAAAACGAAATTTTTTTTTCCCAAAAATTAGCCGCCCCCCAGGCAGGGTGACCCAAAAAAAAAAAACCCCCAAAAAAAAAACTTTCTCTTTTAACCCTTTCCCCACCATACATAATCACTGGGGTTTTCAGAATTTTTATACACAGCAAAATTGTCCCCCCCGTTTCACTATCCCGAACCCTCCTTTAAATTTTGTTTTAAAAAATTTCCCCCACTCAAGTCCATTTTCCCAATTTTAAAGGTTTTTCCCGGGCCTTTTTTAAAAAAATTTTCCGCCCACCCAACAGTCCCCGTCCCCAAAAAAAAAACCCCCCGGCCCCCCTTTTTCCCCCCCATCTAACGCCCCACACATGCTTGCTGGAAGGGCCCCAAAAACCCCCCCCCAAACTCCCTTTCCCCTTTCCCCCCAAACCCTTTTTTTGGGGCGACCCCCTACCCCCCCCTTTCCCTTTCCCCCCCCCCGTTTTTCGCTTTTTAAGTTTCCCACCTTTTTTTCCCTTTCTAAATGACCAAACCAATTTTTTAACCCTCCAGCCCTCCCGACAAATACTTTTAAATAACTCCACATTCTCCCCCTTTCCCCATTCCAATTTTCTGCATAATATTTTTTCCCACTTTTTAGACAGGGCATTCCCCCCCCCCAACCTCCTCCGCTGCAGCATTTGGAACCCAGCCCCCCCCATATAAGGGGTACCACCATACTTTGTACATTCCCTTCTTTTCCTATGGATAAAAAAATTTTTTTCCACAGAACCTTTTTCCTTCCCCCCCCTTTTTTTCCCCCTTTAATTTTTATTTTGGTTTAAAACCCCCTCCTTCATAAACCCATCCGTTGACACCCAAACCCCCCAAAAAACTGAAAACATTTTTTCTTTTCCATAACCCCTCTCCAATGATTTCGAATTTTTCTTTATTTAAATGTTTTATACCCCCATCACCTTTTCCCTTTTTTTTTTCACTTTTAACCCTTTTTACCTTTTCCCCCTCCCAAACCTTCCCCCCAACCTTTTCAAACTTTTCTTTAGAATCTCCCACAAGCCAGGGTTATCAGCCCAAAAATAACTGTGTCAACCCCATTTGCATTTAATTTTTTCCCCAAAATTTTAAAAACCCCCCCCTCCCCAAAACCCCAGCATTTTTCTTTTTTACAACCCCCCCCCCATAAATATATTAAAAAACCATGGTGAAAAATTTCACATCCCCCCCTAAGACCTACTTTTACCGGGAAAAAAAATTTCCCCCCCCCTACCCCTAACCTGAGCCTCACTATCCTCTAAAAAAAATTTTCAGCCTTCAGTAACTTTTTCTACCTATTCCATACATTTTTTTTGCCACATTGTCCCCCATCCCCTATCAAAGCCTTTTTTAAATCCATAAATGCAATAAAAAATTCCTTTTTATCTTTTAAAAAATGTTCACAAAATGCTTACTGTAAAAAAATTGATCTTTTAAAAATCCCCAACCTAAAGTCCTTGCTCATCTGCAATCCACCCCTGTCCCTTAATTTTTTTTAAAACCCTATACACTTTACCTGGATACCAAAAATTTTCCCCCATAATTTTACACCCTTTTTCACCCTTCCCTTTTATAAAGGAAATACATGCTCTCTAACCCCAAATTTTTTTTCCCCCCAAATTTAAAAAAAAAACAACCACCCAACTATATCCCCCGCTTTTAACATTTTGCAACCCCCATTTCCCGCTTTTCCCTTTTTTTCTTGCCTCTCACCCCCCCATTTATCCTGTGTTCTTACCCTAAACAATGTTGTACCCCGGCCATTTTTAATTACCGCCCCCCTTTTTTTATAAAATTTAAAAGTTCCTAAAAATTTCCCCCCTTCCCCCAAACCTCCAGCCCCCTCCTAACTCCCACTCTTTTTTAAAAACAAATCCATTGTTCCCGGGCTTTTTCCCTTTGTTTATCTCACTCCAAAATTTTTTTTTTTTCCCAAAAAATTTTTGGGAGGCCCTCCCATTCTTTCATCTGTTTTTTTTCCTTTCCTCACCCCTCTTCACCTTTTTTTACCCCAAACTTGTTTCTTTTTTAAATTCTGTTTTGAAAAACCCTCTTTAAACCTTTTCTTTTTTCCATTTCTTCCTTCCACCATCACCCTTTTTCCCCCTCCCCCCCCCCCCATAGCCAAAACTTCTGCCCCACATTCTAATTGCATTTAAAAATTCCCCAACCCTTAAACCCCCCCCACTCTCAGGCTTGCATTACCCACCTTTCTGCCAATAGTTGCTTATATCTCACCAACCATCCCCCCCTTTGTTTAACATTTCCTTTCCCCTTACTTGCTGTTGCCATTTTTTTTTTGCCCTCTCCTTTTTCCAACTGTAGCTACAAAAATAATGATCTATATATCCTTTTTCCCCCCTATAAACATGCATCCTGGAACCCCCCTAAACCTTTTTTCCACCAATACATAATCCAACAAACTACTTTCCCTTCGTGTATATAAACCCCTTTTTATTTTTTTTATCCTGTTTTCAAAAATATGTATTACCTATTCCAAACCTCTTTCACACATAGCTCAATTAATGGTTCCCCATTTACTTTTTACCCCTCCCCCAAAATTTCCCTACACCCCTCCACAACTTTTTTACCCACTTTAGCATAAGATCCCCAACAATTCTCTCTCACTTGGTTAAAACTCCCCACACTCCTCAACATTTCCCAAAATCTCTCTCTCCTCTACACTTCTCTCTTCTCCAGGTGCAAAAACACTTACTATATCCCACTTTTACATCCAACCTTTTTTTTACTCCACATAACCCTTTGGGTTTATACATTTATATTCCCTCTTTTCCTGCCATAACTGATTATTAACTTATTTGCCACCCTTCTTTAGCTCCCAACTCTATTTGAAACCCTGACCTAATCCCATTTATTCTCCCCTTTAAATCTCCTACCCTTCAGCTTTTCTCATTTAAAAGGACATCCAGCTTCTTTTTTAAACATAACATCTACAATCATCTCTTTCTTATCATTAAACATCCAAGCACATTCAAACATCCCCTTTGACAGTTTTTTCTTTTTCTTTTTTAGTAAGCTATACAGGAAAAGGGGTTCAACCCATTGTTCCTGCATTTTAGTTGACTTTTACAACACGCATGGCTTAGGAGGAAAAGATTCTTATTCCATTCCCATGGATATGAAAGGGAAAAGCAATAAGAACAAGAACTATTAAGATAAAATCAAAGAAAACTCAGATGAGTGTGTATACATAAACGTTTACATGTTTTGTGTAGCGTGACCTAAGTGTAAGAGAAATAGCAAGACGTACCTGAAATCTTGCATGTTTAGAGGGCAGAAAAAGACACCAGCAATCCTTTTCCATCATGTAAAACAAATACAGGCTTTCTTTTACTCCTGCAGGACGGGTCCTCCCTGGGTGGTTGCTGACTACCAACCACTATACCTATTATTATTATTATAATAAAAAAGCGCTAAACCACAGGGGTTATACAGCATATATTAGTCAATGACTGTATAAATCTATACCCAATATTCTTCCAGTAATCACTTTTGGAACTGAGTGAAACAAAATCAAACATAATTCTATATCTTAGTTGTATACAATGTACTGTATAAGAAAAACACAGGAACAATGTACAAGGCAAACATTTATGTTTATCAAAGAACAATTTTACCTTTTTTTTAAATCTTCTTTCATTTTCCTTCATTATTTCTTCAAGCTTTCATTGTCCTCACTTGTGTGTTTATCAAGGATTCATCTAATGACATTTTGCCACTCTGAGAGCTCTTCTCATCCTCCCGTATCTTTACCATTTTATTTTGAGAGTCAAAAGTTATCAAGAGAATAATTGATCCCTGGCGTTCACTTCCTTCTCGTTTGAGTGCCCGGGTAGGAGTCTCAAAAGTGGCAGGGCTGTCTTCAACACTTTGCAAAATGGGAGGATCTTTTACTGCCGAATACTTTGAGTAAAATTCCTGGGGCTTCACCACATCATTGGTTTCCTTTGCTTCCAAGTAGTCCAATTTTTCTTTCAGGTTCTCCAGGTCAGGGAAGAAATCTCTCTCAATTATTTTTCCACCTCCTAAAAAGTAAAAAAAAGTCTTAGATCACAATTCTGTAAAACATTTCTAGGTACAATATATAAAAAAATAAGTAGGGTATGTTAAATTCATACTTCCCCTCAGACAAATGCAATAGTCTATTGGCACTATACATGATGGTTCTCTGCAGTTGTCTTAAACAATGAAATACATAATCCTTTCTAATATCAATAATTTAATATAAAAATTGAAAAATGAGGACTAATATAGTGGACCCCCGGTGTTCGTAGTCATCGGAGTTCGTAATGTTTTTTCGTAAAAATATTGGTTCGGAGATCATAATTCCGCTCGGTAATCGTAATTCGTCCCAGACGTGTACGCCCGGCCTGAGCGGCCCGACTCACTATTCACAGTCAGTGTGCCATTGTTTACCAGCGAGTGAGGGTCACCTACGCGTTCATACGATACATTTCGTAATTATTCCATTGTTTTTAGTGCTTGCAACTGCTAAATAAGCCACCATGGGCCCAAAGAAAGCTCCTAGTGCCAGCCCTGTGGAAAAAATTGTGGCCAGACTGTGTCCCAGAGAGGGATTTTGAAGGGTTTGGGGCTGACCCTCAGGACCCTGTGCCTGTTGTGGAAAAAATTGTGGCACTGGGGAAGTCCATGGGGTTGGAGGTTAGTGGCGAGGATGTGGAAGAGTTGGTGGAGGACCACAATAAAGAGCTAACCACTGCAGATCTGCAAGAGCTTCATCTGCAACAGCAACAGACCACAGCTCGGGAAATTGCTTCAGAGGAGGAGAAAGGAGATCTTCTTCAAAGATTAAGGACATTTGTTCCAAGTGGACTGAGGTGCAAAGATTTATGGATGATTTTCACCCTGACAAAGCTGTTGCAGGCAGTGTTGGCAACATGTACAATGACAATGTGGTGTCCCATTTTAGGCAAGTTTTAAAGAGACGCCAGACACAGAGCTCTCTGGATAGTTATTTTGTGAGACGGGTCCAGTGACTCTTGAGCTGGTCCTAGTGGCATTAAAAAAAAAGAAGGAAGTAACCCCAGATAGGGACTTGTTACCTGATGTCTTTATGGAAGGGATTCCCCTTCCAAACAATAAATCTTCCATCCTCTCCTCCTCCTGTCTTCCACACATCAACAATTCTTCAATCAAGGTAAGTGTCATGGTTTTATTGTTTTATTCTTTGTCTCATTGTTTTCTGTGTAATTAAATGTATATTTAATGTAGAATTTTATTTTATTTTAATACTTTTGGGTGTCTGGAATGGATTAATTGAAATTCCATTATTTCTTATGGAAAAATAGATTTGGGAAAACGTAATATTCGGTTTTAGTCACTCTCTCGGAACGGATTAATTACGAAAACCGGGGTCCACTGTAATTATGAAATGTGACATAATAATGAACAACATACTGTATGTATTTTATAGACTATGGTAATGCCTGTAACCTAATACAGTGGTACCTCTACTTACGAGCAGCTCCCAACTCGAACAATTATGTAAGTGTATTTTTGTATACCTGGAGTATACCTGAGAGAGTTCCAGGGGTCAACGCCTGCAGCCCGGTCTGTGACCGGGTCTGAAATGAATTAACCTAATTTTCATAATTTCTTATGGAAAAATTCCTTCGGTATCAGCACTTGAATAGCGGTCTAGAACGAATTAAGCTCGTAAGTAGAGATACCACTGTATTACTATACAAACTTCTCTCACACATAATACAGTCATAAAAGTGCTACAAGTCCTGCTTTTCACTCAATAATCAGTGTTTACTCTGCTAGCCTAGTTCATTATCAAAGTCAACAGCCATTTGCCATTATTCACACTACTGTGTATGACCTCATGAATCACACCAAGACCTCTACCCACAGATGCAAAAGTACAAAATTAAAAAAAATGTGAGTAGGATTAGTTGTATGACACCTATCACCATTTTATCCTATTTATATGCTTCTGTCTGTTGAGGATCACTATGGTACTTATCATTTAAACCGAGTATGATTTACGCCGCACGTCCGCTCACAGCGAATGTGTATGACACATCATGTACCTGATTTTTCCTGTCTTTAACTTTGCAGATTACCACAATTTTAGGTCTCAGGTCATTTGTCTGGGTTGTCAGGCACCTCCCCAGGTCCAAAGAATAAAACTGCTAGCTGCTGGGTCAGCAGAGGGAACTGAAGGGTAAGACTGCCTCAGCAGCTTTTTTCACAGAGGCTGGCTGGAATATGCTGATTTATGTGACAGTGACAAACATAATTCTAATATGAAATGTACACATGTCACACAGTGCATCCCCAGCAATCCTGACAAACCAACAGCCCTGACACCACCCTGCCAACACCACATGTGAGATCAGCTCCTTTCCAACATTACTGGCATCACCAGTACTCCTGATACCACCAGTTCTTTTGCCAACACCACATGTGACACCACCAGGTACCCTGCCAACATACTGTAGAACCAACTGCACCCCAGACAATACTATTTACCCTGCCACCATCACATGAAACTCCACCTGATCCCTACCAATAGTAATTGTGACAAAAACCCAAAACCACCAGTTACTGTGCCACCACTACATGTGACACCAGCTGCTCTGTCAACTTCACAAGTAACCCTAGCAGTTGCCCTGCCAACATCGCATGTGGCAGTACCACCCGCACAGCTACCTTGCCAATACATGTGGTTTTCCACCATCCGCTTTGCTAGCACCCCTGAACCAGAAGCTACCTTGCCAACGCTACATGTCACCATCAGCAGCTCTGAAATAACTAGTTGTCTTACCAATACACATAATATTACTGGAAGTTGTGTGATATGACACTGTAGCTATCTCCATGTTTCCAGGAATATCCCATTTTGAAACAAGTGTAATATAATAGTTCCCTGTTCACAGTGTTGAAATGCACTAACAACCATTAGAAACAAAACAAAAAAAATGGGAATTAAAAATTTTGAAGTAAATACAGTAGGGCCCACTTATACAGCAGGTTAGGTTCCAGGCTAACGCCAGAAAGCGGACATTGCCGGAAAGCAGAATGCCATTTTTTCCACTTATAAATGCATATAAATGCCAAATAACAAGTTTACACTAACATATATGTACAGTGGTACCTCAGTTAACGATATTTTTTCGTTCGAGAATGCTGTTCAAGTGCCATTACCAAACGAATTTATTCCCATAAGGAATAATGTAAAATAGACTAGTCCTTTTAGACCCCCAAAATACACTTACAAAAGCATTTAAAAAAATAAACTTACATAAAAGGGCGAGTTTGGGGACCATCGTTAACCGAGGTACCACTGTATTAACCCTTTGGGAGTCGACAGGCCTTCTTGGAAACCTGTTCCTGGGGTCGAATTTTTTGGGGAAAAAAATATTTTTTCTTATGAAATAATAGAGAATCTTTTCCGATCCTAACGCCACCAAAATTATGAAATTTGATCGAAAACTAACGGAATTATGCTTTGCGAAGTTAGCGGTATCAATGACATTTATGCATCGGCGATTCGCCCACTTTGATCCCTATTTTCGCAAATTCCAATGTTTCAGTCTACTCAAATTATAGCTATTTCGCTAGAATTCCATTTCTTCTATCGACTGAGTACAAGAAACCGCCTATTTATAAATTTCAATTACCAAAATAGTGGTGAAAATGGCATTGGCCAATTTACACAAATTTCAAACGATGCCAATTTCAAAATAGGGTCCAGAATAAACAAGGCAGACATTCCTGCCACTAAAATAACATCTTCCTGTTCATTAGTCACGTCCCCAAAACCCCCTCTTACATTACTTTGCTTTTCATTTTGAATTTTTATTCTCACAAAAAAGAGAAGATTTACTGTTATGTATACAACTGCATAATTGTAAAAATGGTATAAATAATATCAGAGCACGTGTGCATGAATATTAGACTCGCTGAGTTGATGTGTATTGACGCTTTGGTGTGATTTGTTTACTCTTGAACATCGTCAAAAATCGAACATTTTCGCTACTTTGAGCTCAATTTCAAGGTACTTGTCATTGTCAAACCAATCAAAATCATCTCTATTTCTGTGATATATCTTCCATTCTATCAAATGAGACCAAGAAAACGAGAATACATCAATAAATACCATACGAAAATAGACTACAAAGTCGCTGTTATAAACCAAAAATGGTCGGAGTTTTTTTTCTCTCATTATGCAGTGCGTAGTGCAGGATTTTTTTATACTGCGCACACTGACCACATAGACCCATTCTTTCATATGTAGGGCTACCAGCCATTTCCCACTTAATTTGAGGCCGCTAGAATTTAGGCGTACTAGTACGGCACCAACCCCTGCTCGTAAAATGTACTAGTACGGCACCGACCCCGAAAGGGTTAAGTTAGCAATAGAACTAGGCATAAAAAAACAATAAAAAGTAAAATACATACACGGTACACTCATTACTTACCTTAAAATATTTGTAGTCTTAATGCAGGGTGAGAGGTGAGTAGTATTTATTGTAAGAGGTCGGGTGTGGTATGTATGGTAGTCAGGTGTGGTAGGTATGGCCACTTGTGTACCTGTACCTAAATATACTTACACACTGTGCTGGCATGCAGATACACATTAAAATCACTAAGAGTGTCCCTCTAGTTTTAATGCCATAGTAATACTAATACAGTGGAACCCCGAGTTTCGAACGCATCGAATATCGAACACCCGAGTTCCGAGCAGTTTTTTCAAATCAATTTTGTCCTGAGTATTGAATGTGCCCCGTGTTTCGAACCGCGTACCAGACCTGTCCGCCTGCCCCACGCCTGCGCGCCTCCCCGTGCAGGCATCGTGAGTCAGTCTGGCTTTGTTTATCCTCCAAGTGGACATTACCCTGCGTGGTCATCCAAACATTTCACAATTAATTCATTGTGTTTGGTGCTTGTTCATTAAGTGCGACTGTGAAATAAACTACCATGGGCCTAAAGAAACTTTCTAGCGGCACCCCTGTGGTAAAGAAAGTGAGAAACAGCATAGAAGTGAAGAAGGAAATTATACAAAAATACAAGACTGGTGTGCGACTTGTGGAGCTTGCCAGGATGTGTGGCAAAAGTAAATCAACAATCGCTTCTATGAGTAGAGGCAGTGGTAGAGGCAGTGGTAGAGGCAGTGGTTGAAGCAGTGGTAGAGGCAGTGGTTGAGGCAGTGGTAGAGGCAGTTGTTGAGACAGTGGTAGAGGCAGTGGTTGAGGCAGTCTTAATGTAGAGTGAGAGGTGAGTAAACAGATTAAATGAATAAACGAGAGAAATGAGTGTAGAAGGTTCGAGTTTGTAAACAAACCAGTTGTGTTGCTGTTACCAGCCTGACCGAATGGACTATGTTCACTCCGTCAAGCCGACTAGAAACATCTCATATTTAGTTAATTCTATATGTTTATATGTTACATGCACACAAGTGGTACCCGGTTACATTTCATTCCAGAATGCTGTTCAAGTGCCATTACCAAACAATTTATCTCCTTAAGAAGTTGTATGACTAGTCCTTTAGACCCCAAAATTACACTTACAAAAGCATTTAAAACTTACATAAAAGGGTGATTTGGGACCATAGACGTACCACTGTATTTATTATATAATTGTGAAAAAAATATCATAAATGGATTAAGCAAAATGTCTATATTAACATTTTATATGCCTCATTATTATCATTATTAATGCACCTCAAGAGTGATTATTATTGTGTTATTGTTTTGTTTTTTGTTTTTCAACAAGTCGGCCGTCTCCCACCGAGGCAGGGTGACCCAAAAGAAAGAAAATCCCCAAAAAGAAAATACTTTCATCATCATTCAACACTTTCACCACACTCATACATAATCACTGTCTTTACAGAGGCGCTCAGATACGACAGCTGAGAATAGTCCCTCCCAGCTGTCACTATCCCAGACCCCTCCTTTAAAGTGCAGGCATTGTACTTCCCATTTCCAGGACTCAAGTCCAACTAAATCAATTAACTGGTTTCCCTGAATCCCTTCACAAAATGTTACCCTGCTCACACTCCAACAGATCGTCATGACCCAAAACCATTCGTCTCCATTCACTCCTACCTAACACGCTCACACATGCTTGCTGGACGTCCAAGCCCCTCGCCGACAAAACCTCCTTTACCCCCTCCCTCCAACTTTCCCCTACAGATTTATACGCTCTCCAAGTCATTCTACTTCGATCCATTCTAAATGACCAAACCACCTCAACAACCCCTCTTCAGCTCTCTGACAAATACTTTTAGTAACTCCACACCTTCTCTTAATTTCCACATTTCGAATTTTCTGCATAATATTTACACCATACATTGCCCTTAGACAGGACATCTCCATTGCCTCCAGCCTCCTCCTCGCTGCAGCATTTGCAACCCATGCTTCACACCCATATAAGTGTTGGTACCACTATACTTTCGTACATTCCCTTCTTTGCCTCCATGGATAATGTTTTTTGTCTCCACAGATACCTCCTTGCTCATCTGCAATCCTACTCTCTGTCTTACCTCTAATTCTTTCAATAATAACCCTGCCATACACTTTACCTGGTATACTCAGTAAACTTATTCCCCTATAATTTTTACACTCTCTTTTATCCCCCTTCCTTTATATAAAGGAACTATACATGCTCTCTGCCAATCCCTAGGTACCTTCCCCTCTTTCATACATTTATTAAACAAAAATAAAACCACTCCAGCACTATATCCTCCCCCTGCTTTTAACATTTCTGTCATGATCCCATCAGTTCCAGCTGCTTTACCCCCTTTCATTCTACGTAATGCCTCACGCACCTCCCCCACACTCACATCCTGCTCTTCTTCACTCCTAAACGATGTTGTACCTCCCTGGCCAGTACATAAAATTACCGCCTCCCTTTTTTCATCAACATTTAAAAGATCCTCAAAATATTCCCGCCATCTACCCAATACCTCCAGCTCCCCATCTACTAACTCCCCTACTCTGTTTTTAACTGACAAATCCATTCATTCCCTAGGCTTTCTTACCTTGTTTATCTCACTCCAAAATTTTTTCTTGTTTTCAGCAAGATTTCTTGACAGAGCCTCTCCCATTCTTTCATCTGCTCTTCTTTTGCATTCTCTCACCACTCTCTTCACCTTTCTTTTACTCTCCATATACTCTGCTCTTCTATTTACACTTCTGTTTTGTAAAAACCTCTCATAAGCTAACTTTTTCTCTTTTATCACACCCTTTACTTCTTCATTCCACCACTCACTCCTCTTTCCTCCTGCGCCCACCCTCCTATAGCCACAAACTTCTGCCCCACATTCTAATACTGCATTTTTAAAACTATCCCAACTCTCTTCAACCCCCACTACTCATACTTGCACTAGCCCACCTTTCTGCCAATAGTTGCTTATATCTCACCCTAACTTCCTCCTCCCTTAGTTTATACACTTTTACCTCTCTCTTACTTGCTGTTGCCATTTTCTTTTTGTCCCATCTACCTTTTACTCTAACTGTAGCTACAACCAAATAATGATCCGATATATCCGTTGCCCCTCTATAAACTTTACATCCTGAAGCCTACCCATCAACCTTTTATCCACCAATACATAATCCAACAAACTACTTTCCTTACGTGCTATATCATACCTTGTATATTTATTTATCCTCTTTTTCATAAAATATGTATTACTTATTACCAAACCTCTTTTTACACATAGCTCAATTAATGGTTCCCCATTTACATTTACCCCTGGCACCCCAAATTTACCTACTACTCCCTCCGCAACATTTTTACCCACTTTAGCATTAAGATCCCCAACCACAAGTACTCTCTCACTTGGTTCAAAACTCCCACACACTCACTCAACATTTCCCAAAATCTCTCTCTCTCCTCTACATTTCTCTCTTCTCTAGGTGCATAAACACTTACTATAACCCACTTTTCACATCCAACCTTTATTTTACTTCACATAATCCTTGAATTTATACATTTATATTCCCTCTTTACCTGCCATAACTGATTATTCAACATTATTGCCACTCCTTCTTTAGCTCTAACTCTATTTGAAACCCCTGACCTAATCCCATTTATTTCTCCCCACTGAAACTCTCCTACCCCCTTCAGCTTTGTCTCACTTAAAGCCAGGACATCCAGCTTCTTTTCATTCATAACATCTACAATCATCTCTTTCTTATCATTCGCACAACATCATCGCACATTCAAACATCCCACTTTGACGGTTTTCTTCTTTTTCTTTTTAGTAAGCTATACAGGTAAAGGGGTTACTAGCCCATTGTTCCCGGCATTTTAGTTGACTTTTACAACACGCATGGCTTACGGAGGAAAGATTCTTATTCCACTTCCCCATGGATATGAAAGGAAAAGCAATAAGAACAAGAACTATTAAGATAAAATCAAAGAAAACTCAGATGAGTGTGTATACATAAACGTGTACATGTTTGCGTAGTGTGACCTAAGTGTAAGTAGAAGTAGCAAGACGTACCTGAAATCTTGCATGTTTATGAGACAGAAAAAAGACACCAGCAATCCTACCATCATGTAAAACAAATACAGGCTTTCGTTTTACACTCACTTGGCAGGACGGTAGTACCTCCCTGGGTGGTTGCTGACTACCAACCTACTACCTTTTGTTATCGTTATTAATATGGCATCTTCAAGACTAAAAACACATTCTTAGTGATTTTAATGTGTTCCTGCACGCCAGCACAGGCGCAAGTTGTGGAGTTTAAAGCAGTTCAGTGACAAAGTTTAGCATTAAGTGTTGCATTAAGAGTGTAGCGATTAAGCGAAAGCAAAAGGACGAAACAAAATAAACTTCTGACAGCATAAGCCGCTCTGCCTATCTTCTGCAAGGTATGTAAATAGTGTACGTACACCTGTTCATTTGTACATTACGGTTTTCTTATGAAAGAAGTGATCTAATGCAGTTAGCATTACAAACTCCGTTTTCTCTTATACTAAGACGTCTGAAGGAGGAAAGAATGGGAAGATGTTTTCATAGCTGGAGCAAGAATGCCCGCCACCACCATCCTCCCCCGTCACCACATTTGTAATGACATACGTACATATTTTATTCATTCTAGAGTGTATATCAGGTTTTTGTGTTATTTATATTGCTTATTATGTCATATCAGATGAATTGTGATAGATAAATAAGCTGTCGAGTTGATAATAGCGTCATAGTGAAGTACTCTTTTGTCATGCCTCCTGACAGCAGGAACGAATTACGTAATTGGATTTACATTATTTCTTATGGGAAATATTGCTTCGAGTTTCGAACGTTTCGACTTTAGAACTAGCTCCTGGAATGGATTAAGTTCGAAACTCGGGGTTCCACTGTAGTACGTAATAATAAATCACTCTTGGGCACATTAAATGTCTTATTTTACGTTAATAGACATTTTCATTAATCCATCTATGATATTGTCTTCAAAATTATATAAGAAACACGTTACATAGCACATAAACATGCTATTTTATATGCTGTGGAGGGGTGGTTGCCAGGCAAAGGGAAAACATTACGTAATATAATAATCACTCTTGGGCACATTAAATGTCTTACAGTGGACCCCCGGTGTTCGTGATGCTACAAACTTGAACAATTATGTAAGTGTATTTTTGTAAGTGCTTTTGTAAGTGTATTTTTGGGGGTCTAAAAGGACTAGTCTAATTTACATTATTCCTTATGGGAATAAATTTGTTTGGTAATGGCACTTAAACAGCATTCTGGAACGAAAAAATCACGAACACCGGGGGTCCACTGTACGTATTTTACGTTAATATAGACATTTTCATTGATCCATCTATGATATTTTCTTCAAAATTATATAAGAAACACGTTACATAGCATATAAACATGATATATACACTCACAGAATAAAAATTGACATAAATATGAGATTTGTTTACAAAGCGACTTTGTAGGAGTGTCGGAAGAATTACGTTTTCTCTAGTCAAACACTGAGGGATAACTGTAGAAAAATATTCCTTTTGTATGCTATTCATGACCCTTGTGGGTTTAGCGCTTCTTTTTTATTATGATAATAATAATAATATCACTCTAAAAATGGTGTGTTGCATGAGAATGTGAGTGTTGCTGTTTGTTTATTCTGTACTGACTTGTACAACTTGTACACAATGTAAGAGCATTTGTATTGTGAGGTAATTACTATTATAATAAAAAAAAAATATTGTGAAGCAAAAGTTTCACAAACTCTCACAAACATATGTGAATGAACTAAAAATTTATACGTATTAATACGCATTTATTTCGCCTGACCAAGTGATCGCCCACTACCTGTTCAGTTTATGTTTTTACATTGCCTGAACTCCGTATCTCATTCTCTCTCTCTCGTTAACTAGTTGGCTCTCACTGACTATGGCGTCTAAGCTTAGTTGTGATAAAAAGAGGAGTCATAAGCCTCTTACTTTAAGTGCCAAGTAAGAAATGATTAAACTGAGTGAACAAGGTAGTATGTCTATGACTGAGATAGCATGTAAAATTAGTTTGGCTCGTCAAACAGTTAGTACAGTTGAGAACAATAAGGAGAAAGTGTTGTGGGAAATTAACCCTTTCAGGGTTATTGACGTACTAGTACGGCTTACGCCCTGGGGTTATTGACGTACTAGTACGCCTAAATTCTAGCACCCTCAAATCAAGCAGAAACAGGCTGTTAGGCCTAGATGTGATAGAATGGGTCTGTGCGGTCAATGTGCGCAGTATAAAAAAATTCCTGCACCACACAGTGCATAATGAGGAAAAAAAACTCTGACCGTATTTTTGGTTTAAAACAGCGACTTTGCAGTCTATTTTCGTATGGTATTTATTGATGTATTCTCGTTTTCTTGGTCTCATTTGATAGACTGGAAGATATATTACAGAAATAGAGATGTTTTTTATTGGTTTGACAAAGACAAGTACAGTGGTACCTCGAGTTACGATATTTTTTCGTTCGAGAATGCTGTTCAAGTGCCATTACCAAACGAATTTATCCCCATAAGAAATAATGTAAAATAGACTAGTCCTTTTACACCCCCAAAAATATACTTACAAAAGCATTTAAAAAAATAAACTTACATAAAAGGGCGATTTTGGGGACCATCGTAACTCGAGGTACCACTGTACCTTGAAATTGAGCTCAAAGTAGCGAAAATGTTCGATTTTTGACGATGTTCAAGAGTAAACAAATCACACCATGCATCCAATACACATCAACTGGCGAGTCTAATATTCATGCACAAGTGCTCTAATATTATTTATACAATTTATACAATGATGCAGTTGTATACATAACAGTAAATCTTCTATTTTTTTGTGAGAATAAAAATTCAAAATGAAAAGCAAAAGTAATGTAAGAGGGGCCTGGAAACGTGACTAATGAACAGAGAAGTTGTTATTTTAGTGCCAGGAATGTCTGCCTTGTTTATTCTGGACCCTATTTTGAAATTGGCATCGTTTGAAATTTGTGTGAAATTGGCCAAATTGCCATTTTCTGACCACTATTTTGGGTAGTTGTAATAGGTAAATAGGCGGTTTCTTGTACTCAATCGATAGAAGAAATGGAGTTCTAGCGAAATAGCTATAATTTTAGTTGCCTGAAACATTGGAATTTGCCGAAAATAGGGCTCAAAGTGGGCGAAATCGCCGATGCGTAAGTGTCATGGCTGCCGCTAACTTCGCGAAAGCATAATTCCGTTAGATTTCGATCAAATTTCATAATTTTTGTGGCGTTATGATCGGAAAAAGATTCTCTATCATTTCATAAGAAAAATTTTTTTTTTTCTTTTTAAATTCTTGGACCCTGAGAACGAGTTTCGGAGACCCCCCTTGGACCCTGAAAGGGTTAAAAGTGCTACACCAGTGAACACTAAAGTTATTAAAATTTTAAGGTAAGTAATAAGTGTACTCTGTGTGTATCTTACTTTTTATTTTGTTTTTTAATGCCTAGTTCTATTGCTAACTTAACTCTTTGAGGGTTGGTCACGTACTTGTACGTCATTGCAGCCAGGGTCGGTCACTTACTTGTACGCGTAATTTCTAGTGCCTTCAAATCTGGTGGAAGAAAGCTGGAAGGCCTACATATGAAAGAATGGGTCTGTGTGCGCAGTATAAAAAAAATCCTGAAGCACGCAGTGCATAATGAGAAAAAACTCCGACCATGTTTTTTGTTTAAAACAGCGACTTTCGAGTGTATTTTCATATTGTATTTATGGTTGTATTCTCGTTTTCCTGGTCTCATTTGATAGAATGGAAGATATATTACAGAAATAGTGATGATCTTGATTGATTTCACGATGACAAGTACAGTGGTCCCTCAGTTTTCGTGCATCTCCAAACTCGAACATTTATGTAAGTGTATTTTCGTCAGTGCTGTTGCAAGTGTATTTTTGGGGGTCTGAAATAGACTAACCTACGTGACATTATTTCTTAAGGAAGTAAATTCGTTCAGTAATGGCACTTGAGCAGCATTCTGAAACGAATTTTCGGCGAAAACCGAGGGAC
>WNWK01012003.1:54007-61713 GCA_009830355.1 Cherax destructor
GTAAATGACCAAGGCAGGTGAAAATGTTCACCTGTTAGTGTGATTGTGACTATTTGAGTACTATTTCAGTACATAATATTAGTGTTAGAACAAAGATTGGCTATGAAATCACAAGAAGTATTGTAAATTGTAATTATCAGAACATAAAAAATATATAAATTAAAATAAAAACTAGAAAAAAAAGTATATCAGCAATACTTCTGCAAGCGGCAGGACTTGATGTTGCCGTCAGGTGAGCATCCAGCACCAACTTGGCGGGCTTATATCTCGGCAAGTACTGACCCTAAATTTTTTTTTTTAGCCTATCCTGTTTATAAAAATGCGCTCTTCATTTAAAATTTTTTTTTTTTTTTTTTCAAAATATTCGGAGCAGTACGCAGGTGAACGTATATCTACGTGTGGACAGTTTAAGGGTTAAGGCACTAGTCTGGAACCCAACCTGCCGTATAAGTGGGGCCCTACTGTACATGATAATTTTATATCACAATTCTTTAATTTTTATCAAACAAGGTATGTTTCATAATTAATTTAGCATTAACAAGAAAGAAACTCGTCTACATGTTCTTCTTACTTATGAGTCTTCTCCTGAGTATGTTAACTGTCACAAAACTGAGTTAAATAGCACTGAAGCACCCCCAAGCAATAAACTGCAATTCATAGTACAGGAGGGTCCCTGATTTTCATCGAGCATTTCACTTTATCTGATGCGTTCTTCAGTTAATAGCAGTTTGCCGTTTCAATTATACCCATTCTTCATTTATTCAGACTTCCTACAATAAAAATTATTCACCACTCAATATAAGCTAAGGATGAAAATATTTTAAGGTAAGTAATGAGTATACTGTATATGCATTTTTTAGACTTAGTTCTATTGCTCACTTAACATGTGACAGTATAAACATTTTATCAGGCTTTTATATGCATTTGAAAGTGAAAAAAGGCCATGATTGACTTTACAGCAATTTCTGCTTTACAGCGGTAGCCTTGAACCTAACTGTATAAGCGAGGCCCTCCTGTATTCAAAATAGTCATAAATATATAAAAAATTCATAACAGGATTAAAAGATCATTTTTTTTATAATTAGGAAAAAAAACTTACTTTAACATATGAATCCTCATCTAGAACCTTTTTCCTTTTACGAGCTGCTGGTTGAACTGGCTTCTTGAATACTTCTACATTTTGTTTTGCTGCTTGAATGGCCATTTCTCCAGGTACTGTTACTGAGTCACTCTGTGCCATTTTATCTGTCAAAAATCACAGCAATTAAGAATGTATATTTTAGCAATTTATTACATCTACACATCTACACCAAATTAAAGCTTCTCCCACAGAAAGTGCAACTTCTTCCAAGACACTTTCTCCACATGAGCCAACATTAGCACAGTACAGCCTCTCACTTAACGACGGAGTTCCGTTCCTAGGACCACATCGGTAAACAAATTCGTCACTAAGCAAGAAGCATACTAATGAATGCATTAAGAATTTCCTTAAAAAAACCCACCACCTCTATAACAAACATTGCCCTAAAAAAAACTAAACAGATCACAGCTAAGAGACTTAACAATCCCTGGCTAACACCCAGCATCCTTAAATCCATTAACAAAAGGCACCAAAATGAAAAACTATACAAAAGGGGTCTAATAACCAGAGAACAATCCAAACGCTACTCATCAATCCTTACCAGCCTGATAAGAAGGTCAAAAAAATTGTATTATGAGAACAGACTCCAGAACATAAAAGGTGATATGAAAAAGACCTGGAAGACCCTATCTGCAATTCTAGGAAATCAAAAGATATCGAAAAATAACACCATCAAATTATCAAAAACAGATGAACCCCTACTCTCACCTACTGAGACAGCAAACAGACTTAATGTTTTCTTCTCCACCATAGGAAAGAATCTAGCGAGTAAAATCCCAAGCTCGAACACACGTCCAACAGACTACCTTACACACACCTACCCTAATACGCTATTCCTAGCTCCTACCAACCCAATAGAAGTCTCGCTCATAATCAACACCCTTAAAAACAAGGCAGGAGACATAAACAGCTTACCAACTTTTATGTACAAAAAAGCTTCACAGGTACTGTCACCAATTATAGCAACACTATTCAATAAATCCATTGAAGCCTCTACCTTTCCATCAATTCTCAAAATAGCTAGGGTCACCCCGATCCACAAAGGAGGTGATCAAACAGACTTGAATAATTATAGACCAATTTCTAATTTACCACTGCTTTCTAAAATCTTCCAAAAATTAATTCATAGACAAATCTATTCCTTCCTCGTCTCACACAATGTACTCAACCCCTGTCAATTTGGATTCAGGACAAACAAGAGCACAAACGATGCTATTATGCACATGTTGGAGTTAATATACACCGCACTTGAGAAGAAAGAAGTCCCACTGGGAATCTTCATTGATCTACGCAAATCTTTTGATACAGTCGACCATGATTTACTGCTCACAAAATTAGCACACTATGGTATAAGGGGGCACCCACTCAACTACCTAAAGTCATACCTTAACAACAGAAGCCAATACGTGTACACAAATGGAGCGAACTCTTCCACACAACAAATAACAGTCGGAGTCCCTCAAGGAAGTGTCCTGGGGCCACTCCTATTCCTCATTTACACAAATGACCTACCGAATGCATCACAACTACTCAAACCCATTTTATTTGCAGATGACACAACATGTGTCTTCTCTCACCCAAATCCAGTTATACTGGCCAATACTATTAATGCCGAATTACAAAAAATATCAACATGGATGACGACTAACAAGCTTACTCTCAATACTGACAAGACCTACTTCATACAGTTTGGAAGCAAAGCCGCAAATGTTCCACTTAACATAATGCTCAATGGTTCACCCATCACAAGACTCAAAGAGGGAAAATTCCTAGGAATCCAACTTGACAGTAGCCTTAAATTCCAAACACACATACAACAAATTTCCAAGAAAATCTCAAAGACAGTAGGCATATTATCAAAGATACGCTATTATGTGCCACAATCGGCTCTCCTTGCACTATATCATTCACTTATCTACCCTTATCTCACCTATGGAATCTGTGCATTAAATCACCTTAGACCACTCATAACACAACAAAAGGCTGCAGTCAGAATGATAACAAATTCCCACTCTAGACAGCATACTCCACCACTATTCAAAAGTCTAAAACTACTCACCGTAAAGAACATTCATACTTATTCTTGTGCCTACTACATATATAAAACTTTACACTCTAATATAAACCCTCCGCTCAAAATTCTCCTCACCAACTTTAATAGGACCCATGACCACAACACAAGACACAGATCACTTTTTGATATACCCCGAGTTCATATCAACCTATGTAAAAATTCTATGCACATGAAGGGCCCCAGAATCTGGAATTCATTACCAGTAAATATTAAGATAACCTTGTCTGAAAATCAATTTAAGACTCAACTCAAAAACCACCTACTCACCCAAAACTAAATAATCATACTATAAACTACTTTGAAAAATACTCATTATTACTTTCCTATAAGATAATTTCAATTTTTAATAATATGTTACTATTATGTTACCCCCTACTCACCCAAAACTAAATACTCATACTATAAGTTAATGTCATAAATGCTCAATGTTATTTTCCTTAAGATAATCTCAATTTCATATTACCATTCGAGAATCTAAACACCTGTTACAATCTAAAACCATCATATAATAATTTTAACAGTATAATATCATCATATTGTAATTTGAAAACAAATTTTAACTAGAATAAACAATAAATTTTCTATTATTATGAACATAGTCTTTAAGTTACTAGATTAAGCTGCCCCTAATGCCTTGGCATGTCAGTGGCTCTGCTTGCACTCAATTTATATTGTAACTACCAATACCTATGTAATCTGCAATGAAATAAAATTTACTTTACTTTACTTTACTACAGTGGACCCCCGAGTTTCGTAAAAACTTCACTCCTGAAGTCTGCTCAAGTGCCATTACCGAACGAATTTACTCCCTTAAGGAAAAATTTCACGTAGGTTAGTCTATTTCAGACCCCCAAAAATACACTTCCACAAGAACTTACAAAATTATACTTACATAATTACACGATTTCCGGGGTATTCGTTAACCGAGGGTCCACTGTATAATGGTAGTGGGATTGTGTTAACCACCTTCGATATTGTTTTAACATTTAAACGGTCCAAATGTATATATACGTTCTCTTGCCCAATGCCCCGAATATTTTGAAAAAAACAAAAAAAATATATAGAAATAACGAGCACATTTTTTAAAGTGTTATAGGATAAAAAAAATTTTAGGGTCAGTACTTACAGAGATATGAGGCGGAGAAGTTGACACTGGATGCTCACCTGACAGCAACAGGAGTCCTGCTGCTTGCAGAATTGTTGCCAATATACAACGGACCCTCGGTTTTCGTTCACCTCCAAACTCGAACAATTACAGTCATACCTCGGTTAGCGATATTAATCCGTCAGAGAGGGCGTATCTGTAACCGAATCAATCGTTATCCGAATCAATTTTCCCCATAAGAAATAATGGAAATAAAATTAATCCGTTCCAGACTTCCAAAAGTAGTAAAATAAAATATTTTTTTTAGAACTTTTTGACATTAACCCTTTGACTGTTTCGGACGTATATACAGTGGACCCTCGGTTAATGAAAAATTTCATCCCAGAAGCCTGCTCAAGTGCCATTACCGAACGAATTTACGTCCTTAAGAAATAATGTCACGTAGGTTAGTCTATTTCAGACCCCCAAAAATACACTTCCACATGCACTTAAAATATTATACTTACATAATTGTACGATTTCCGGGGTATTCGTTAACCGAGGGTCCACTGTACGTATACGTCTTACGAGCCAATGTTTCGGACATATTTATACGCCTAAATTCTAGCGGCCTCAAATCAAGCAGGAGAAAGCTGGTAGGCCTACATGTGAGAGAATGGGTCTGTGTGGTCAGTGTGCGCAGTATAAAAAAAATCGGGCAGCCACTGGTGCATTGTGGAAACACCATGACTGGATTTGGGTGAGAGAAGACATATGTTGTGTCATCTGCAAACAAAATGGGTTTGAGTAGTTGTGATGCATTCGGTAGGTAGTTTATGTAAATGAGGAATAGGAGTGGCCACAGGACACTACCTTGAGGGACACCGACTGTAATTTGTTGTGTGGAAGAGTTCGCTCCATTTGTGTACACGTACTGACTTCTGTTGCTAAAGTACGACTTTAGGTAGTTGAGGGGGTGCCCCCTAATACCATAGTGCGCTAATTTTGTGACCAATAAATCATGGTCGACTGTATCAAATGCTTTGCGTAGGTCTATGAAGATTCCCAGCGGAACTTCTTTCTTCTCAAGTGCGGTGTATATTAACTCTAACATGTGTGTTATAGCATCGTTTGTGCTCTTGTTGGTCCTGAATCCAAACTGACAGGGGTTTAGTACATTGTGTGAGACGAGGTAGGAATAGATCTGTTTATGAATTAATTTTTCGAAGATTTTAGAAAGCAGTGGTAAATTTGAGATTGGTCTATAATTGTTCAAGTCAGTTTGGTCACCTCCTTTGTGGATCGGGGTGACCCTAGCTATTTTGAGAATTGATGGGAAGGTAGAAGATTCAATGGATTTATTGAATAATGCTGCTATAATTGGTGACAGTACGTCTACCTGGAGTCTACCTGGAGAGAATTCCAGGGGTCAACGCCCCCGCGGCCCGGTCTGTGACCAGGCCTCCTGTTGGACCAGAGCCTGATCAACCAGGCTGTTACTGCTGGCCACACGCAGTCCAACGTACGAACCACAGCCCGGCTGATCAGGTACCGACTTGAGGTGCCTGTCCTCAAGTGTGTACATAAAGGGTGGTAAGCTGTTTATGTCTCCTGCTTTGTTTTTAAGGGTGTTGATTATGAGCGAGACTTCAAGTGAGTTGGTAGGAGCTAGGAATAGTGTATCTGGGTAGGTGTTGGTGAGTTAGTCTGTTGGACGAGTGTTCGAGCTTGGGATTTTACTCGCCAGATTCTTTCCTATGGTGGAGAAGAAAACATTAAGTCTGTTTGCTGTCTCAGTTGGTGAGAGTAGGGGTTCATCTGTTTTTGATAATTTGATGGTATTGTTTGTGGATATCTTTTTATTTCCTAGAATTGTAGATAGGGTTTTCCAGGTCTTTTTCATATCACCTTTTACGGTCTGGAGTCTGTTCTCATAATACAATTTTTTGGACCTTCTTATCAGGCTAGTAAGGATTGATGAGTAGCGTTTGGATTGTTCTCTGGTTATTAGACCCCTTCTATATTGTTTTTCATATTGGTGCCTCTTGTTTATGGATTTAAGGATGCTGGGTGTTAGCCAGGATTGTTAAGTCTCTTAGCTGTGATCTGTTTGGTTTTTTTTCGGGCAATGTCTGTTATAGAGGTTGTGTGTTTTTTTAAGAAAGTTCTTGATGCATTCATTAGTATCTGAATGTGTTTGATGAGTTTGTGACCGAAAGCAATGCCCAGGATACCAGAAGGAAGGAAGGAAGGAAGGAAGGAAGGAAGGAAGGAAGAAAGAAAGAAATAAGGAAGGAAGAGATGTGAGGAAGGAATGAAGGAAAGAAGAAATGAGAGGAAGGAAGGAAGGAAAGAAGAGATGAGAGGAAGGAAAGAAGAGATGAGAGGAAGGAAGGAAGGAAAGAAGAGATGAGAGGAAGGAAAGAAGAGATGAGAGGAAGGAAAGAAAGAAGTAAGGAAGGAGGAAAGGAAGAAGGAAAGAAGTAAGGAAGGAGGAAAGGAAGAAGGAAGGAAGTAAGAAAGAAAGAAAGAGAAAAGGAAGGAAGGAAGTAAGAAAGAAAGAAAGAGAGAAAGGAAGGAAGGAAGAGATGAGAGGAAGGAAGGAACAAAAGAAGTAAGAAAGGAAGGAAGAAATAAAGGAGGGAATGAAGGAAGAAAGGAAGGAAGGCAGGAAGGAAGAGATATGAGGAAGGAAGGAAGGAAAAATGTAAGAAAGGAAGGCAGAAGAAAGGAAGGAATGAAGGAAAAAGGAAGCTAGGAAGGTAGGTATGAAGGAAAGGAAGGAGGTTGTGGAGAAGAAGATATGGGTCCCCTTTTATGTTGACAGGTTGACAGGCAGTGTGGGGTGGTGAGTAATGGTATAATATGTCATTTTGACAGCTGCCTTACCCTGACTCAGCAAATTTAGATGTCCCCACACACACACACACACACAGCTTGGAGCTTTGAAGTGCTAATTGCAGTTGATGGAAAGTGTCTAGTCATTATATATGTGTATATATATTATAGAACAATAGTAATAACAAATTTTTTTTATTGTTGGTTGGTGTAAACAAGTTTTGTAAACAATATAATGATACTAATGTTTGTGCGATTATTGTGTTTTCATACGAGTGTAATATATACATTGCACCTTACTTTGGTCTCACAGGCCACATAAATTAATGTTAAAAAATAAAATAGTGAAAAACAAGAAACCTACGAAGGAAGTAAACCAAAGTTTACCGGTGGGCATCGCCGCTGTTGCCATATGCGGCTCATTTTTTGCCAACTTCGCCTCTATATCTCGGTAAATACTGATCGCAAAATTTTTGAGGGGGAAATTTTAAAAAATCAGAAAAATAATTTAACATTTTGATAAGAAAAATAATTTTTTTCAAATATTTCCCGACATAGAATGACAGTTT
>WNWK01012004.1:0-45000 GCA_009830355.1 Cherax destructor
GCTTCATTCGCCTGGTGTCGAGTTCTACACCACGAGACAGTATAGCGAGACAATGACTGCCCCTGAACTTGTCCAACGACTCCAAGACAAGACTGCTAAGTTCATCTGCACTGCCACACAGGTCACCACCATCGAAACAATCCTCCACGGCCTCGCTGACCCTGAATTGTTCAACAACCAACCAGTTAAACTGCATTACATCTCAAGAACGAAGTTTAACTCACTCCAAAACGGAACGTTGCTTTCGTAAACTCTCCGCCAACACAACGCTGTACAGTTCGTTCCTGTTACTGCCTTCTGCCTGCCTTCTGCCTGCCTTCTGCCTACCTTCTGCCTGCCGCCGCCCTCATCGCCCTTCCTGGGAGCCATGTACGGCTGTCCCTCATCCCTCTCCATCACCGCCTACAGTACATCAGTACCACTTGCTTCATAGTGGGTGGGTCACTTACCTTTCTTACCATCCTCTCCCCCACCTTCCCATCCTTTTCCAGTATTTCCATCCTTTCCCTTCCTTCTTCCTCCCCTGGTCGAATATGCTTATGCTTATGCTTCGTAGCTTATGCTTATGCTTCAGGATAAATCAATCTTGATTGCTGGCTCAACGCTCCCTACACTCTCCATCTGAGACTCGACCCCTGCAACCAAAATTTGTTGAGTATATTCAACTGGAGGACATTCTAAAGACAACAGATTACTGACGTTTAGTCCGTGACTACAACAGGGCGATGAGGTGACAACCAGACAACTGAGTCAATATTTGAAGCAACTGTAGAGGTAGAGAGTAGTAACAGTCACAGCACTATTAGTGGTAACAAGTAGAACCACTGGTACAACACATAAGTAGAACCACTGGTACAACACACAAGTAGAACAACTGGTACACACACACAAAAGTAGAACTGTCACTGTAAGTTCAGTGATAGTTCATAGCTTATAACCGTTACTGCTTCCAGTGATCACGCCTGAGTCATACACTGCTCACGTGATCAACCGTTAGCCCATGTCAAAGGTCACCCCTTTGAATGCCAGGAGTGGCCGCTCCTACCAGAGCCAATAACATGCATCCGGCATAGAGTAGAGACAGACGCAGGCTACGATCTGAGTGATTCCCATATACTATATCGACTCCAATATACTGTAACCACCCCAAGTACGTCTTTATTATCTTACCCAATCTACGAAAGACACCCGCAACAAATGGTGCCAGCGGTGTGGGCGAGATTTCGGGTAATTAAGACGAATTAAGAGGATTTAAGAAGGAGATAGAGCCGGTGTGTGAGTGCCTCCAGCGTCTCAACCGACTGCCACTTCCCCTACCTCAACCAGTGACGTCATCCATCCAAGCCTCTTGTGAACCAGTTTCTCCAGCTTTCTGGCTTCTAATTGCAAGTAAACCTTCGAAGAGTTGATCTGGGTTTTGAAATTAAGCGAACAAGTAAGCCAGTCTATGGGAGAGAGCCTGAGTTATCATCCAGCCTGTCTCTTGTCATCCATCCTGTTCTCACTGCTGTGTACAACGTCCAAGTATTCCAGTTCACCAGTCTCGATGGCTTAAGCCAGCTCCTTTAGCAAACTGTTCAAGTAAGCCAGTTGCTTCTTCAGCAAAGCCAGTTCTTGAGTATTGTCTCCAATCGCTCTTATAACGATGTTATTTGGCGTTTTGGAGGCGTGGTTGAAATGATAAGGCTTCGGAGGCTTCTTACTTTATTTGTAATAAAGGGTGCGGGTAACAGGCTGCGTGTCTTGGCCATGGCCAAGGGCCATGCCTTCGAGGGAGGGAGTTAGGCCTGTTCTCTGAGTGTTGTCTGGGCGCCAAGTGAGGGAGAGGCAGGGGTGAGGCAGACTCACATGGGTATGCCTACAGGCTTGCCCTCTGGCGGAATACCATGGAAACTAGCATGGCGCGAAATATGAACTCAGCTGGCAGACAGCATGACTGTCTATGCAGACAGTCAGGCTGTCTACATCGCTCGGTCACGCTACCCATGGTCGTCCCGACCATGAATGGCATTAAAAAAACTAGGGTCTCTCTCTCGCAAGAACAGGTCCCAGAACACGAAAGAAAAAACATATATACATAAACATATGGACATGGAAAAAAAAACTTCCTCCAGAGAAGGAAGAAAAAAATGGTGTGCTTCGTGGTCTAAGGCAGTGAGCGTCGATGCAGCACTGCACGCCTTCCTGCGTCTGGACACATACTGCAACACGGGAGACAGCTGTGGCTGAGCTGCGACGTAACAGGGTACGGTCTCCTCTGGGATGTGAAGCAGACATCGTAGTAGTCGCTGCAGGGGTTCACTCAACCTGGGGCACAACTGCTGGTGCCCTCGAGTGAGGCGTCGTCAGTAGTCGCAACAGGACAGGACTGGCAAGCGACTCAGGAGGACATTCCTCGACTGGTACTGTCGCTGGAGCTGTCGCTGCTGGCGAGTGTGGAGTGAGTCGTGACAGGGACGCTCGGGAAACATCTGGAGGTCGTAACAGCATACACCATACTGCAGTGAGTGGGCTAGCAGTCAAAGTGACATCATCTTTGTGCAGGCTGCTCACTGAAGCTGTGACACGAGGCTGACAGTCGCCTGCCAACAGGCTTAACTGCGGCTCGAGAGTGTCATTCTCGACAGTAGAAGTTACAGCAGAGGGCAGTGTAAGCGTCCCCAGACTGGTCATCTGCAATAACTGGACTGACGGTCTTGGAGGTGAAGTGGAACGGTCTTGATGGGAGAATCGTCGCGGGTATGATTCAGCAAAGGCATCTGAGCGGCGAACAATAAGAGCTTTCTGTACAAGGCGCTCGAACGCTCGTAACTGACGCCTGGACTGACAAATGTCAGCTGTCAAGCGCCGGGGCGCTGGTCACACACTGGGTGACAAAGTAACACACAGGTGCTACATAGGACACACGAAAACTGCACACATACTGCACATGTGGTACAACATAGCTTATTAGCAAATGACGCTTTTCTGTATAAAAATCGTCACTAAGCAATACTGAACATGTGAGAACACTGACTGAGAGGAATAATGAACACTCGACTTATATCTTCTCTCAAACTTCTCGACAAATAATGAAAATAAAATGCACACTGTGAAACTACAGCACTCGGGACATCATATGGGTGACGTCAGGCATGACGTCATGATGGATGTCATGGGGTGACATCGCAAGTGACGTCAGGCAGCATCATGGTGACG
Source organism: Cherax destructor (assembly GCA_009830355.1). Taxonomy (NCBI): domain Eukaryota; kingdom Metazoa; phylum Arthropoda; class Malacostraca; order Decapoda; family Parastacidae; genus Cherax; species Cherax destructor. The sequence goes on from WNWK01012004.1 coordinate 3,199, forward strand.
TAGCGAGGTGACGTCCTGGAGTGACGTCGGCAGGGATGTCATAGGGTGACATCGCGAGTGACGTCGTGGAGTCGGCAGCATCGTGACGTCAACAGCATGGTGGTGACGTCATGGGTTGATGTGGGCGCAGACCACAGTGTGGCTTGCTGATCTGGCTTACCCACATGGCGTGCTGAGCACGTGGCTTGGTCACACGTGGCTTCGAGTGGCCTCGGACACTCTGATACACAGTTCTGGCAAGAATTCACAAGGAAATTCACAGAAAACAGCATAGAGGGAGTGGGCAGTGAGTGGTGTATGGTGTGTGGCGGCGTACACTAGGGCGGGCGTGAGTGTCTGGGTGAGAGGCGAGGAGCCCGGCCGCTTCCTACTCTCACCCTACCCATACACGAGGGAGACACCCACACTAGACGCTGAAATCACCACTAACTCAGCTCTGAAGTGCTGAAATAGCAGTGCTGAGCTGAACAACAACAGCAGAACATGCTGGCAAGACTGAACACGTGACTGAGAAACAGCATGGGACGCTGTGACGTGAAGTCAGTGACGCCATTTCTCGGAGAATTAGACAAATTTCGGCCTGAATCCTGCTTGTACCTGTGTCTGGATGCTGAGATTTGCAGACACGAGATCAGGATAACTCGTTGAGAGACGGATGCTTCTTGTAGAGACTGATGAATTGAAAGACAAACTTCAGTCCTCTTCCTCCCCTCAACACAACTGCTGCGAGGCACCGCTGGCACCATTTATAACGATATGTTATTTGGCGTTTTGGAGGCGTGGTTGAAATGATAAGGCTTCGGAGGCTTCTTACTTTATTTGTAATAAAGGTGCGAGTACAGGCTGCGTGTCTGTGGCCATGGCCAGGGCCATGCCTTGCGAGGAGAGGAGTTAGGCCTGTTCTCTGAGTGTTGTCTGGGCGCCAAGTGAGGGAGAGGCAGGGGTGAGGCAGACTTACATGGATATGCCTACAGGCTTGCCCTCTGGCGGAATACTATGGAAACTAGCATGGCACGAAATATGAACTCAGCTGGCAGACAGCATGGTTGACTATGCAGACAGTCAGGCTGTCTACACTCTGTGCTACCAGTTGACTATTGTCAGAGTGATATTCATCATTCCTGTGGCTTATTGTGGCAAAGCCACCTGGGTTAGTGAGTGACTCCATGCTGTGAGAATTAGTGTGACGGGACGCTCACCATGACGTCATATCAGCACGGGTGCCTCGCGACTCACGCTAGACCAGCCAACACCACCACTCACTCACCCACTACCACTACCAGCCTATATTTTTGTGGCAAATTTCAACCCTTATATTGGGTTCCCAGCATCGTTGTTTCGGCTCACATAGCAGGTGAAGATTACAAGTGTTTCTTCATCCCAGAGAGCGCCAACGAGAAAGCCGAGCCTATGTGAGTTCACCGTGGTAAGCGCATTCGTCAAGTGAGGGGGTTGTGTACGCCAGCCGCCAGCCACTACCATCAGGCAACCTGGACCCAAATTCTTCTCTTTTCTCCTCTACCTACCGTCGCCGATTTTATTCACCATTAGAGACAATTTCTGTTATAGACATTTGCGTGTGTGAGGCGTTTCTGCAGTGAATTTTCTTAGTGACATTCAGAGACTTGTGTCTTCAGTGTTTTCTTGTACATTAATTTAAAATACTTTTCCAGTTTTTCCATGCATTTCATGTCTCATTTTATATTTATGTTCTTTGTGTTAATTCTCACACCTGCAGTAAGTACTTTTGTATGCCCATTTTATTCTGTGACTTGTGTGCAGTATAATATATTTTTTTCCAGTTACTCAGTGCAGTACTTAATTCATTACTTATTAATTCTGTACTGTGTTACACATTATTTCAATGTTGTGTAATTCTTTCAGTGTTGTGTCTTATTATTTTCTTGTATTTTCTCATTGCATTTCCCTTGTGTTTTATGCAAATTCTGTGCATTAATTCTTTCAATGTTTATGCCCCAGTGTTCTTAATTGAATTTTACTGTGTACCATTCATTGTGCTTCATTATTCTTTTTATATATCCAGTGTCTCACCTGTTTTCCCTTTCAACAGACAATAGCCATATCTTTTGTGTCAAGATATATTTTATATTGCAACACCTGCTAACATATTCATTCATTCTGAATTTTCCATTGATTGACTTATTGATGTTCTATGTTCTACAACCTGTAAGTGTTCCTTCTTTATTTTGTGTATTATATTATTTTTATTGACTTTATCAATAATTCCTTAAACAAATTCACTCTTAATATTCATATTTAAAGTAATTACTATGCATTATTCTCTTTGCTTTCAATTGTTACTTTAATTGAAATAAGAGTTAATGTGTTCAATCTACTTGTTCCCAGTGCTCAATTAATTTTTTATTGCTGTATTAGTTGTTTCTGCAACCTGATTGCATTCACTATTATCATTTGCTCTCATAATTTTTGCATACAGTATTTTGTGCTCTATTTCATTTTAATCATTGTTTATTTCTCACTCACAAGTGCTATAATTTTAATTCAGTGCAATCTTTCAGTATTACATTTCATTTAATTGTGTCAGTATTGCATATTAATTTCTTAGTGTCATTTTCTTTTAGAAAATTTATTTTTCAAGTAATTTTCCAGTTGTATACAATTTACTTATTGTATTTCTACTTTGCATTGATTTACAATTTTATTCATATGTTTCTTGTTTTAATTCCAAAGTAGAGACAGCTCACTTTTGCAGTTAATTCATAGTGAAGTGATATTGCCTTTCATTGCAACTTAAAGTATTTCTTTAATTTTTACAGTCCAATTCAGTGAGTTGTCACTTCTCATGCAGTGCACCTTAGACATTTTAATTCTTTTTGCACCTAGTTCCATGACTTTTTATTTTCACTTTTAACTATTTGTGTCACTGTGCATATTTTATTATTCTATTTTTTACCTGTATTAGTTTTGTGCAAATTCTTTGCAATTATGTCACCCATACTTCCAAGTACTGTAGCAAATGATGGCATTCAGTCTTCCAATGTTCAAACTGTCCCTGCAGACATTCCCAATATAGTTACTTAGTGACTGCTAGACCAACTCAGATACAGAGTCCCTATAGTTTTACTCGTGATTCTGTTGCCTTGCCACTGTTTAATGGCCATGAAACACATCTTGATGCATGGTTTGCTACCGTTCGTTCATGGGCCTCTGCCCTCACAAAAGGTCCTCCTTCTGAGGAATCCCTTATCCGACTTGCGACAGAAGCTCTTCATCGGTCCCCTGCTGCAAGTCAGGTTGTTGACCTCCCTGCAATGCAAGATTTCAAAGGCCTTACTCAGTTGTCAGAATATGAGCAAGTGATTCGTTCTTTCCTAGTGCCAGAATCACCACCTGATCCTTTTACAGTTCTTCGTGAATTGGTGAATGCAACAATCATGTCTGGTGAATCATCGAGCACCTTTGCATCTAGATTATATACTTTTTTCACGTCTTTTATCTCTGCTGTTCAGTCCTCAACATTTGTACCTGAAAAGCATAAAGAGTCCGGATAAACCTTTGCCATTAAAGAACTGTTGCCACGTGCTTCCATATGTGACTATGACGTGAGTCCTCCAACTGTGGAGATGAAGCTTCTTAAAGTCTTCAGTCTTGCCCATTCCTTGTGTACCCCAGGTACTTTTCCATGTGTCAAAGCTAACATTGTAACTCTACCTCATGCAGCACAGCCCTTCGTTTGTGCCACAGCGCCCAATCAAGTAAACAATTACAGAAATCAGTCAAGGCCAGTGCCCCAAGTCAGGTTTTTATAGATCATTCATTGCTAATTTTTCTTCCATAGCAGCTCCTCTAACTGAGTTGCTTAAGAAAGATGCTCCATTTGTTTGGACCTTCTGTCAGAAAGAGCATTCAAACTCTCAAAGAAAAGCTAACATCTGCTCCAATTTTGAAATTTCCAGATTTTTCAAAGCCTTTCTACCTAACAACTGATGCTAGTTCAATAGGCATTGGTGCAGTACTTGCAAAAAGACCGGTAGCAAGTACAACACAGTTGCATTTGCTAGCCAAGTCCTTACTAAGGCTGAACATAATTATACAGTTACTGAGCAAGAAGCTTTAGTGATAGTATGGTCTTTAAAGCACTTCCGAGACATCATATATCAGTACTCTGTTCATGTCTTGACAGATCTTGCTCCATTGATACCCTTATTCCAGAATAAACAACCTACTGGAAGACTAGCCAGATGGTTCTTGACTGTCCAAGAGTTCAACCCCACCTTTGAACATTTACCTGGCAAGTCAAATGTAGTTGCTGATGCCTTATCACGTCATGTTAATGTAGTAACTGCTGATCCTCCGTTTAGTGCTGAGGATGTAAAGACTGCCCAAAGAACAGATCCCATGTGGTCTGGTGTGATTCAATTCCTGCTCCAGGAAGATCTTATTCTTACTGTGAAGCCACCAGCATCCATCAGTGACTTCGTCATGAACCAAGAATTACTGTATCACACTACCGAGCTGGGTACTCCTAGTAGAAGGGTATACCAGTTAGTAATTCCCCAGTCACTAGTGAAAGTAGCCTTGCAGCTAGTTCACGATGTATCAGGTGTTGCACACCCTGGTATGGATCGTTCTGTGAAACAAGCCAGATTGAAATACTTTTGGCCTCGTATGTCAACTGATATTACTGAGTATGTTAAGAAATGTAGTGTCTGTATGCAACATAAAGGTAACGTTATGGGTCCTAATCCAATCCAAGTCTTTCCGACTACTAGTGAGCCATGGGAAAGAGTTGCACTAGATCTGTTGACCAATTTCCAATGTTCCCTCAAAGGAAACAAACATCTGTGTGTGATGGTTGATCATTTTACCAGATATTGTGAGTTAGTGCCTATTGCAGATAAGACTGCCGAAACAGTAGCAAAAGCGTTCAAGGCACGTATAATCTGCAGACATACCATTCCTAAGTCCCTCATAACAGATAATGGAGGTGAATTTTGCAATGAGATCCTAGAAAACTTGTGTACTTTGTACAAGATTACTAAATCAACCATTGTCCCTCACCATCCTGCCAGTAATGGTTTAGCGGAAAGAATGAATAAAAAAGTACTTGACGTCTTGAGAGCAACCATCAATCCCAATAGTGCAACCTGGGATGAGGTTATACCTGATGTTCAGTGTTCAATAAATTCTGCTTACAATGCTTATATAGGTGATACCCCACATTATGCATTGTACGGTGTTGATAAGCATTTGCCTTATGAACTGTTATATTCTAATCTGAAACCGACTTACAATCCTGATGATTTCATTGCAACTCGTACCAGTCAAGCTCAGAGTGTTTTCAGACGAATTCGTGAAACACTTCATAAGTCAACAGCAGAATTTACTAGAGTAACTAACACTCGAGCCAAACTGACCAAAGTTAAAGTAGGTTCAAGAGTTATGTTGACTAACTTTAACAAAACTTCAGCAATGCCAAAACTCGACCAAAAGTTGTTGGTCCTTACAGAGTAGTCGAAAATATTAATAGCAATAAGTATAAAGTTAGAGAAATTAGTACGGGTCATTTTAAAGAATCGCATTTAGATTATATGAAATTAGTATGCGATGATGATGACGTCCCTGACAACCCTGACAACCAGACAAGCGAGACAGAATCTGACAATTCTCCTGTTGCTGTACTCTCTACCTCTAATGATCAGTCAGATGATCAACCTGAATGCCGTTATTCCCTACGTACACGACAAGTATTGAGAAATCCTCAAGTATCATTTGTGGATACCAGTGTAGATCCTTCCCAATCAGAAACTGAATTACCAGTTGTAACAGAGTTTGATCCACCCAGAGATGATAATCATTCAGCCTATGTCAATCTCACCCTAGCAGAGTTGGGGTCAAATGTAAATAACCTGTATAGATAAATAATGTAGTACTTGTATTTCACGTTCTCTCCGAATTCTGAGATTTAACAGTATAGATTTGAGTGCACCAGATCTACCTTGTCTGTTAATCACTACCTTCTTGTAAATATATTTCCTCAGAATACGTAGATCACATGAAGACAGATCGATCGATCGAATTTTTTTTTTCTCCTTTTATCATGACTTTCTAGTAACGAGCTCATTAATTCTCTATGTATCATGATATATCATATAGAAATGTAGATTGTTTTCCGTCACGATAATATCCATGTGTAGTATATGTTCAACTGTTGTGTACGTTGACATTGTATAGCCTCCACTCAGAGTCGTACACCTGTTGTCTTTAGTTTGTATAGATGTATGTCGAGACGACATACGTACCGTAGCCGAGCTGTCACTGTAAGCTCAGTCATAGTTCATACCTTATAACCGTTACTGCTTCCAGTGATCACGCCTGAGTCATACACTGCTCACGTGATCAACCGTTAGCCATGTCAAAGGTCACCAATTTTGAATGCCAGGAGTGGCCGCTCCTACCAGAGCCAGTACCCATCGATCCAGCATAGAGTAGAGACAGACGCAGGCTATGATCTGAGTGATTCCCATATATATCGACTCCAATATACTGTAACCACCCCAAGTACGTCTTTATTATCTTACCCAATCTACGAAAGACACCCACAACAGAACCACTGGTATACACACAGAAGTAGAACCACTGGTATACACACAGAAGTACAACCACTGGTATACACACAGAAGTAGAACCACTGGTATACACACAAAAGTAGAACCACTGGTATACACACAGAAGTAGAACCACTAGTATACACACAGAAGTAGAACCACTGGTATACACACAGAAGTAGAACCACTGATATACACACAGAAGTAGAACCACTGGTATACACACAGAAGTAGAACCACTGGTATACACACAGAAGTAGAACCACTGGTATACACACAGAAGTAGAACCACTGGTATACACACAGAAGTAGAACCACTGGTACACACACAAGTAGAACCACTGGTATACACACAAGTAGAACCACTGGTACACACACAAGTAGAACCACTGGTACACACACAAGTAGAACCACTGGTACACACACAAGTAGAACCACTAGCACACACACGCACAAGTAAAACCACTGGTTCACACACAACACCAGTAGAACCACTGGTACACACACAACGGCAGTAGAACCACTGGTACACACAACAGCAGTAGAACCACTGTTACAACAGAAGCAGAACCACTGGTACACACACAACAAAAGCAGAACCGCTGGTACACACACAACTGCAGTATAACTACTGGTACACACACAACAGCAGTATAACCACTGGTACACACACAAGAGCAGTAGAACCACTGGTACAAACACAAGAGCAGTAGAACCACTTGTACACACACAAGAGCAGTAGAACCACTGGTACACACACAACAGCAGTAGAACCACTGGTACACACACAACAGCAGTATTACCACTGGTACACACACGACAGAAGTAGAACCACTAGTACACACACAGAAGTAGAACCACTGGTACACACACACAACAGAAGCAGAACCACTGGTACACACACAAGAGCAGTATAACTACTGGTACACACACGACAGAAGTAGAACCACTAGTACACCCACATAGAAGTAGAACCACTGGTACACACACACACACAACAGAAGCAGAACCACTGGTACACTCACAACAGAAGTAGACCCACTGGTACATACACAACAGCAGTAGAACCACTGGTACTCACACAACAACAGTATAACCACTGGTGCACACACAACAGCAGTATTACCACTGGTACACACACAACAACAGTATAACCACTGGTACACACACAACAGCAGTATTACCACTGGTACACACACAACAACAGTATAACCACTGGTACACACACAACAGCAGTATTACCACTGGTACACACACAACAGCAGTATAACCACTGGTACACACACAACAACAGTATAACCACTGGTACACACACAACAGCAGTATAACCACTGGTACACACACAACAGCAGTATTACCACTGGTACACACACGACAGAAGTAGAACCACTAGTACACACACAGAAGTAGAATCACTGGTACACACACAACAAAAGCAGAACCACTGGTACACACACAAGAGCAGTATAGCCACTGGTACACACAACAGCAGTATAACCACTGGTACACACAACAGCAGTATAACCACTTGTACACAAACAACAGCAGTATAACCACTAGTACACACACACAGCAGTATAACCACTGGTACACACAACGGCAGTAGAACCACTGGTACACACACAACAGCAGTAGAACCACTGGTACACACAACAGCGGTATAACCACTGGTACACACACAAATGCAGTAGAACCACTGGTACACACACAACAGCAGTATAACCACTGGTATACACACAACAGCAGTATAGCCACTTGTACACATACAACAGCAGTATAACCACTGGTACACACACAAATACAGTAGAACCACTGGTATACACACAACAGCAGTATAGCCTCTGGTACACACACAAATGCAGTAGAACCACTGGTATACACACAACAGCAGTATAGCCACTGGTACACATGCAACAGCAGTATAACCACTGGTACACACACAACAGCAGTATAACCACTGGTACACACACAACGGCAGTAGAACCACTGGTACACACACAACAGCAGTATAACCACTGGTACACACACAACAGCAGTATAACCACTGGTACACACACAACGGCAGTATAACCACTGATACACACAACAGCAGTAGAACCACTGGTACACACAACAGCAGTATAACCACTGGTACACACACAACAGCGGTATAACCACTGGTACACACACAAATGCAGTAGAACCACTGGTACACACACAACAGCAGTATAACCACTGGTACACACACAACAGCAGTATAACCACTGGTACACACACAACAGCAGTATAACCACTAGTACACACACAACAGCAGTATAACCACTAGTACACACACAACAGCAGTATAACCACTGTACAACACAAAGCAGTATAACCACTGATACACACACAACAGCAGTATAACCACTGGTACACACACAACAGCAGTATAACCACTGGTACACACACAACAGCAGTATAACCACTGGTACACACAAAAGCAGTATAACCACTAGTACACACACACAGCAGTATAACCACTGGTACACACACAACAAGCAGTATAACCACTAGTACACACACAACAGCAGTATAACCACTGGTACACACACAGAAATGGACCCCACAACAAGCAGTAGAACCACTGGTACACACACACAACAGACCCGAAGCTATAACCACTGGTACACACACAACAGCAGTATAACCACTGGTACAACACAACAGCAGTAGAACCACTGGTACACACACAACAAGCAGTATAACCACTGGTACACACACAACAGCAGTATACCACTGGTACACACACAACACAGTATAACCACTGGTACACACACAACAGCAGTATACCACTGGTACACACAACAACAGTAAACCACTGGTACACACACAACAGCAGTATACCACTGGTACACACACAACAGAAGAGAACCACTGGTACACACACAGACAACAGTATAACCACTGGTACACACACACAGAGTAGAACCACTGGTACACACACAGCAGTATGTAGCCACTGGACAGACGAAAGGAGAACCGACGAGTCACACACAGAGATCACTGGACCACACAACAAAAGCTGGAACCACTGGACACACTAAAGAGCATATATGCTACTGGGCCACAATGAAGCTTTTTAACACTAAGTGGGTTCACACACGGCAGTATTCAACGGCAGTAGAACCACTGGTACACACACAACAGCAGTATAACCACTGGTACACACACAACAGCAGTATAACCACTGGTACACACACAACGGCAGTATAACCACTGATACACACAACAGCAGTAGAACCACTGGTACACACAACAGCAGTATAACCACTGGTACACACACAACAGCGGTATAACCACTGGTACACACACAAATGCAGTAGAACCACTGGTACACACACAACAGCAGTATAACCACTGGTACACACACAACAGCAGTATAACCACTGGTACACACACAACAGCAGTATAACCACTAGTACACACACAACAGCAGTATAACCACTAGTACACACACAACAGCAGTATAACCACTAGTACACACACAACAGCAGTATAACCACTGATACACACACAACAGCAATATAACCACTGGTACACACACAACAGCAGTATAACCACTAGTTTACACACAACAGCAGTATAACCACTGGTACACACACAACAGCAGTATAACCACTAGTACACACACAACAGCAGTATAACCACTGGTACACACACAACAGCAGTATAACCACTAGTACACACACAACAGCAGTATAACCACTGGTACACACACAACAGCAGTAAAACCACTGGTACACACAACAGCAGTATAACCACTGGTACACACACAACAGCGGTATAACCACTGGTACACACACAAATGCAGTAGAACCACTGGTACACACACAAATGCAGTATAACTACTGGTACACACACAACAGCAGTATAACCACTGGTACACACACAACAGCAGTATAACCACTGGTATACACACAACAGCAGTATAGCCACTGGTACACATGCAACAACAGTAGAACCACTGGTACACACACAACAGCAGTATAACCACTGGTACACACACGACAGAAGCAGAACCACTGGTACACACACGACAGAAGCAGAACCACTGGTACACACACGACAGAAGCAGAACCACTGGTACACACGACAGAAGTTATGTAGCTAGGGAAGGACAAAGGAGACCGCAGACGGAGTACAGCCTAAGAGGTCAGAGGCTGCAAAACTCACTCAACGAAAAGGATCTTGGGGTGAGCATCATACCGAGCACATCTGAAACGCACATCAGCCTGATAACTGCTGCAGCATACGGGCGCCTGGCAAATTTGAGAATAGCTTTTCAACATCTAAGTAGGGAGCCATTCACGACACGCTGCATTGTGTATGTCAGGCCCATACTGGAGCTTGCAGAACGATTATGGAACCTACACCTGGACAAACACGTCAAGAAATTAAAAAAAAGTGCAAAGGTTTTCAACAAGACTACTCCCGGAGCAAAGGGGTTTGTCCTACGAGGAGAGGTTAAAGGGAACTCAACCTGACTACACTGGACAGGAGGAATGGGGAAGGGGATGACCATGATAACACCATATATAATACTGAGAGGAATTGACAAGGTGCATAGGTACAGAATGTTTCAGAGATGTGACACAGCAACAAAGGGTCACGACTGGAAGGTGAAAACTCAGAGGTGTCACAGGAATGTTAGGAAGTACTTCTTCAGTCATAGAGTTGTCTGGAAGTGGAACAGTCTGGAGAGTGATGTAGTGGAGGCAGGATCCATACATAGTAAGAAGAGATATGATGAAGGTCATGGAGCAGGGAGAGAGAGTAGACCTAGTGCGGCCCCTGCAACCACAATTAGGTGAGGTGAGTACATAAACATACACACAAACACACACACACACGCCCCGATGGCATGGTGGCTAGCGCTCTTGCTTCACGCACGGAGGGCCCGGGTTCAATTCCCGGCGGGGCCGAAACATTTCGAAGTGTTTCCTTGCACACACACACACACATATATACAACAGGCCTAGTGTCTAATCGACATGTTCCTAGGACAAAATGGTAACTAACACACACACACTCTCACTCTCATTTTCACTCTCTAACTCTCACTTTATCTCCCATCTCACGTGTCACCATAATTTCATAAAAGATTTCGTCCCCTCTGGCAGCGCCGTTAAACAAGGAAAGTGTTATTTCCGCCACGTTACAAGCCTTTTTTTCTGGAGAGGTCAATTTAAATAAAGTTTGGCAGTGCGCGTGGCAAGTTACTGAGCTTAAAGTGCATTCAACTTTCGTGAAGAGTTGGCTAATTATCGAGTAATTGATGAATTTCAACCTATAATTACTATGTGTCTAGTATGTGCCAAGAAACTCTCGACGATTTTACGAGAGTAAGAAATTGAAACAATGCCAGAGTTTCTGCTGCTGTAAATATCACTGCTCAGTGCAATAAATTTTACGACTAATCAGAGACACACTATGTAAGTGTTCCTATCAGATGCCAAATGGAAAGCTCAAGTTTCCAGCTAAATTGAGTCAGTTGGAACTAATGATTTAAAGCAGAAATTATTAGAAAAGCTTCTCACCTGATGTAAAGCTCTTAATAAGAAACTAAAACTAAGAAAAGGATTTAGGTCATCACTGAATTACTGGCAAAGGATAATGTAAATACCTTCACACTCAAAAATGCCATGGTTCTTAACCAGAGACTTTAGGACATGCATTAAGGGCACAGTGCTCTAGGCTATACTGAACTATACGTGGACTTCAGGTTTAAGTTAGATGACCTTCATTTGAGTGACGTTGATAATACAAGATCTTGGATGATTCTTACTTGAGGGGGTCGGTCCAGGTAGATAGGGTGAGGGTGGTAAGGATTCGGGCAGGGGGTGGGCAAGGGAAGGGGGAAGGGAGAGCACAATTTACAACCAAAAGTCAGGAAACTAATGGGTGAAAGAATTGAAACTAACCCATTAGGTAGAGATCCTTTGGGTGAATTCATTTTTTTTTACATTAATGTTCGTAGTATTTTCGAAAAAACAACTAATTATCTCCACATGGTTTATTAGAAAAACCAGACATTGTTCAATATTAATCCTGGATTGATCCAAAACAACACTACATGACAGAAATTTCCTTGACTGGATGAATTATCTCTCAAAACTATCACAGTCATAAAAAAATAGTGGCGTAACTGACTCTGTATATCACCAATAAACTTCAAGCGAAAGAAACTGACAATCATGATGTAGAACTATATTACTATGTATGTGCAAATTCAGGCTAACAAGAACACAAAAGTTTTATTTGGTGTAGTTTATAGTTCCCCGCCTCACCCCTAAACAAAATCAGGAGGACGACTGCCGTTGGTAAGGCGAAATTAAGGCAATTTGCATGAACGATGAGGCAATATTATTTGGTGACTTTTAACGTGAGTAACTTGAACTGGAGCACTTTGTCAGGGGGACACATGAGGCTTGAGTAACTTTAACTGGAACACTTTGTCAGGGGGACACAGGAGGCTTGAGTAACTTTAACTGGAGCACTTTGTCAGGGGGACACAGGAGGCTTGAGTAACTTGAACTGGATCACTTTGTCAAGGGGACACAGGAGGCTTGAGTAACTTGAACTGGAGCACTTTGTCAGGGGGACACATGAGGCTTGAGTAACTTGAACTGGATCACTTTGTCAGGGGGACACAGGAGGCTTGAGTAACTTGAACTGGAGCACGTTGTCAGGGGGGCACAGGAGGCTTGAGTAACTTGAACTAGAGCACTTTGGCAGGGGGACACAGGAGGCTTGAGTAACTTGAACTGGAGCACTTTGTCAGGGGGCACAGGAGGCTTGAGTAACTTGAACTGGAGCACTTTGTCAGGGGACACAGGAGGCTTGAGTAACTTGAACTGGAGCACTTTGTCAGGGGGACACAGGAGGCTTGAGTAACTTGAACTGGAGCACTTTGTCAGGGGGACACAGGAGGCTTGAGTAACTTGAACTGGAGCACTTTGTCAGGGGGACACAGGAGGCTTGAGTAACTTGAACTGGAACACTTTGTCAAGGGGGCCCAGGAGGCTTGAGTAACTTGAACTAGAGCACTTTGTCAGGGGGACACAGGAGGCTTGAGTAACTTGAACTGGAGCACTTTGTCAGGGGGCACAGGAGGCTTGAGTAACTTGAACTGGAGCACTTTGTCAGGGGGACACAGGAGGCTTGAGTAACTTGAACTGGAGCACTTTGTCAGGGAGGCACAGGAGGCTGGGGTTATGCAATACTGGGATACATTTCTCGGTCAGCACAACGACCGATACACATCTGGCAGTGGTTGTTGCTGAAGCAGTGGGTTATGATCGTCATGGCAGACCTGGTTGTAAGCAGGTCTGCCGTGACTTGGTACACAGCTCTGTCATGACCTGGTACACAGCTCTGCCATGACCTGGTACACAGCTCTGCCATGACCTGGAACACAGCTCTGACATGACCTGATACACAGCTCTGCCATGACATGGCACACAGCTCTGCTATGACCTGGTACACAGCTCTGCCATGACCTGACACACAGCTCTGCCATGACATGGCACACAGCTCTGCTATGACCTGGTACACAGCTCTGCCATGACCTGACACACAGCTCTGCTATGACATGGCACACAGCTCTGCCATGACATGGCACACAGCTCTGCCATGACCTGGAACACAGTTCTGCCATGACCTGGTACACAGCTCTGCCATGACCTTGTACACAGCTCTGCCATGACCTGGCACACAGCTCTGCCATGACCTGGCACACAGCTCTGCCATGACCTGGCTCACAGCTCTGCTATGACCTGTTACACAGCTCTGCCATGACCTGGAACACAGCTCTGCCATGACCTGGTACACAGCTCTGTCATGACATGGCACACAGCTCTGCCATGACATGGCACACAGCTCTGCCATGACCTGGCACACAGCTCTGCCATGACCTGGCATACAGTTCTGCGACTAGCAGAGGAATAATCACAGCGGTGTGATACAGATCCAGTATTAATTTAGTCGAGGTAGTTACAGCTAATATCTTCCATCCAGTTCCTTCCCATCTCTAAATTAGATAACATTTTTCCAATATGGTATGGCATATTTTTCTCCCTGTTTTCATTCTGACAGTGGCCAGAGGGAGGGAGGAATGGGTAAACAGCCTTCTGCCTTTCTATTCTTGACTCGTATATCAAGAAATACAAGACAGTCCTTAATTAATCTAATTAGAGAGTTTTTCTCAGCACATAGCCTCGTTTGGACTTTCCTCTGCTATCCTTTTCAGTGTATTCCCATCTGTCAGTCTGTCTCTGTCTGTCTTACCAAATAGAGAGAGAGAGTGAGAGAGAGAGGTGGTCAACCAGGATCGGGTAAACAATGTACTGAGGTTCTTTATGTCATTTCCTCTTTAATTTAAGGAAATCATTTTTGAACCTCTCCAAGTAATAAACGTAACATTGACTCGATAATATTTGGTAAGAAAGATAAGTTATTACTGTTCACGTCAACTTTTAACCTACACTCTCTGCCAAACTTTTTTATACAGAGGCACTACTTTTCAGACAGGTTTTTTTACAATTGTACTATCTTGCAGGAATTGCTCACCATCAATATCTATCTGCCAGGCCTTCAGCACCTCAGCTACCTGTTTGTCGAACCATTTGCTAATGTTCCATCTGTTTGAGAGCCATTTTACACTTACATCAACATTTTGCCAAAAGTTTGAAAACAGTATCATCTGTCAGACGTTTCACACAAGCAATATTTGAATGCCAGGTAATTCACACCAACATTGTCTGTCAGCAGTTTTTCACATCTGCACCAAATGTCTGCGTTCCAGATGTTTTACATCTGCCTTACTAGTCTTCCTAGATTGTTACACCTTCACTCTTTCTCTTCCAGGACATTTACACCTGCTAGATATGCTTGTTATCCATTATACGTCTGCACCGGTTGTCTACTAGGATATTCACACTTGCAGAAATGTCTGCACGATGTTTAACATCAGCAATAAATGTCTGCAGATTTTTTTATATGCTGCACAGCCTATGTGATAGGCCTGTTGCTTCTGCATAATTTGTCTGCCAAATCTTTTTCTTTTACGCAAATTGTCTGCCAGGTATTTTACAATAGCCTCATCTGTCTATAAGTTCTTTTATACCAACGCTAACAGTCTGCAGTGCCTTTTACCAAGACATTTATATCTCAATCAACCGTCTGTCAGGCCATTTTTCATCTGCTTCGTCTGGGTTTTTTTCAGGACAGTTACTGTGATACTGAGTTTTCTAGCAGCGGCAGCGTCTGTCTGTCTGCCCGGTAACTCTTTTATTGTCCAGGTCTTTTGAACCTTTAACTAGTGTTTTCTGGGTGTTTTAAATTCGTATCATGTGTATGCTGGTCTTTTATACCTCCACCTAGTGTCTTGGTATATTATTCTCGCATCACGAGTATGCTGGTCTTTTATACCTCCACCTAGTGTCGTCTTGGTATATTATTCTCGCATCATGTGTATGCTGGTCTTTTATACCTCCACTTAGTGTCTTGGTATATTATTCTCGCATCATGTGTATGCTGGTCTTTTATACCTCCACCTAGTGTCTTCTTGGTATATTATTCTCGCATCATGTGTATGCGGGTCTTTTATACCTCCACCTAGTGTCTTCTTGGTATATTATTCTCGCATCACGTGTATGCGGGTCTTTTATACCTCCACCTAGTGTCTTCTTGGTATATTATTCTCGCATCACGTGTATGCTGGTCTTTTATACCTCCACCTAGTGTCTTCTTGGTATATTATTCTCGCATCACGTGTATGCGGGTCTTTTATACCTCCACCTAGTGTCTTCTTGGTATATTACTCTGCCATTACGTGTATGCTGGTCTTTTGCTCCTGCAAAGTTTGACTGTCAAGTTTTGCTCCTTAGTCAACATCTTTAAGACCTTATACTGAGAAGTGATTGCGCTTCAGGTATTTTACACCTACGCCAGCGAACGCTGAGGCCTTCTACACCTTCTCAGTCAGCCGTGTCTCTCACACCTGAAGTCTGTGTGTCTGCCACGCTTTCCAGCTCTGCACCGTCTGTTCGCTAAGCAATTCAGATGTGCAGACTTTAGACACGACATTCACAGTCACCTGGACAGATCATTAGCACCAACTCAGCTCTATCTGGAAGGGCCTTTAGCACCTTCATCGTCTCTAAACGGAGGTCAATAACACCTGCAAGAAGATATTTCCTTGTCTGTCAAAACTTTTCTCTTTCTCTTCACTCAGGTCAATCTATCTTGATTTACTTTCTCAATAACTTTTCTCCGAAAAGGAAATCTGACGGGATTCATCTTCATTTCTCTTTCTCGTTCCGATGATCCATATTATTATTCAATTTTCTGAGTTTTATTATGTCTCGTTATTAATTGTTTTAGCATGCATTCAGTATTTGTTGTTGTATGTGAGTGTATGTAGAGAGGATTCAAGACCCTCTAGCTTCCTCAACTCTGTTCACTCAGTGTTCGATATTATAGAAAAATGCTGAATAAATTGCGCTCGGATTGTTTAAAACTAAACAAAATAAGCGATAATTGAAAAAGTAATTCTCTTCCTGATCTGAAGATTAAATCATTATTGAAAATTAAAAAATATATATAAATTCTATAAAACTGTTTGAAATCACGAGTGTATTGAAGTTTGTGATTTATAATGCGTCTTAAATTTGTTTGGCAAGTGACAGGATCACTCTTGTCCACATGGTGAGGTAACTGGGTCTCGCTTGCCCACATGGTAAGATAAATGGATCTCACTTGCCCACATGGTGAGGTAACTGGGTCTCGCTTGCCCACATGATGAGGTAACTGGGTCTCACTTGCCCACATGGTGAGCTAACTGGGTCTCGCTTGCCCACATGGTGAGGTAACTGGGACTTCCTTGCCCACATGGTATGGTAAATATGTACCAACACAATGTTATCACAGTCTCTCAGCTACCGACATAGTGATATAACATCTGTTAGAGTGGGCTCCAAAACCTGGTGGGCCTTGATCAAAGATCAACAAAGGTATTCACCTGATGAAATTATTCCACCTTTAAATCGCCAGGATTGTCACTGGAAGCAGCCAGGAGAGGGTTGGCTTCTTTGCTGTGTCGGAGTTGTCAGAGGTGATATAATAAATCACGATAAAGTATTTCTCCTGAAATCCATGGACAAAGAAAAGGTTGTGGGCCCAGATAAGGCGAGTCCAAGACTGTTGAGTAGATGTGCAGACCATCTAGCATCACCTCTAACTCGTATGTATCAGCTCTGCCTAGCACAGTTTAAATGACCTTTTCTGTACAAACAGGCTAATGTATTTCTTTTTCACTAAAAGAAGAGCAGAGAGGAAATTAGCAACCAAAGACCAGTGTTACTTCTGTCAATCACTGGCAAGATTCTTGAGACAATAATCTCACTGCAAATTATACCATTTTTCAACTATCACTCGTTTCTTTGTGACCGTCATTGTGGCTTCAGAAAAGGCCACTCTGTTGCTGATATACTGTTAAACCTCACCACTATGTGGCACCAGTTACTGGAAGAATCCAATGTCAGTTGTGTAGTAGCACTGGACATTACTGGCACTTTCGACCGAATATGGCACCAGGGAGTCTGGTCAAAAATACAAGCGCCAACGGTAGCTGGCTGTGCACTATAATTCCTCACTGATTACCTTCAAATAGCTATCAGTGGAACAGAGTCAGGAAGACACTCAATCGGTGCCTGTGTTCCATAGGAAGGTGTGCTTGAGCCATTGTTGTGTAATGTGTGCTTAAATGTTGTGTAATGTCTGCCCATGCATTTGCAGATGACTGTACACTATCATAAGTTATCCAAGAGAGGAGAAATACCAGCTGCCCTAAGCTACGTCACTCAGCAGCTTTCAGTTTTAGCAGCCTGAAAAAAATGACAGGCTACATTTGCTTTTAACTAAGCACAAATAGTATTGGTTTGTAGGCACCATGATGGTAATGCCAGAAAAATGGTAAGAATGAATTTGAGAGTGATAGAATCCAGGACGAATTCGACAGCCTTAGGATATTTGATTCCAAACTGACTAAGAAGAACCACATATGAAATCTTTCAAGCAAAGCAACCAAGAGTGTAACAGTACGTAGGTGTATCTCGCATCTGTTCGACTGTAAAGGTTGCAAGATTATATATGAGGCACAAGTATACCTTGAAGAATGCTTCTTTTTCTTGAATCACGTGCTCAAAATCTCATCTAGAGTTTCTTCATAGATTAAAGAACAGAACAAGAAAGCTAACCTCTCGCCTGGACCCGGCCTGGATAGATATCTCTGTTTAGCAGAGCTTTAAACACCTGAAGGATGTGGGTGGCTCTACTGTTAAGTGCAAGGCAAATATTGTCAATGTACCACACTTGGCTCCACTCCTCGGACAGCGAGAATTGAGCTTCTACACCACAAGACGGGCAGGGTAGCAAACGGCACCTACACTTTGGCTGTACCCTTTCCCAGAACATCACTTCATCTGATAATAATTCATTCCAGCAATGACTCTAGTCTGGAACATGTTTGTACAGCATAACGGAATCAATGAAGTAAAGTCAGTTGACCAAAGGCATTACCTGGACTACAAATGGCTCCAATTTCATCCTGTTTCCTAATCGTATTTATAAAAATAATAAAAAGGCTTTCAAATGAGTTAAGTAGGTACCAGCTCCAAGCTTGACAATAAAAGTAGGAGCTCTTCCCCTAACTCTGTAAAAAAATCTTGTGTAGAGAGAGAGAGATAAAGAGAGAGAGAGAGAGAGAGAGAGAGAGAGAGAGAGAGAGAGAGAGAGAGAGAGAGAGAGAGAGAGAGAGAGAGAGAGAAAAGAGAGAGAGAGAGAGAGAGAGAAGAGAGAGAAGAGAGAGAGAGAGAGAGAGAGAGAGAGAGAGAGAGAGAGAGAGAGAGAGAGAGAGAGAGAGAGAGAGAGAGAGAGAGAGAGAGAGAGAGAGAGGAGAGAGAGAGAGAGAGAGAGAGAGAGAGGAGAGAGAGAGAGAGAGAGAGAGAGAGAGAGAGAGAGAGAGAGAGAGAGAGAGAGAGAGAGAGAGAGAGAGAGAGAGAGAGAGAGAGAGAGAGAGAGAGAGAGAGAGAGAGAGAGAGAGAGAGAGAGAGAGAGAGAGAGAGAGAGAGAGAGAGAGAGAGAGAGAGAGAGAGAGAGAGAGAGAGAGAGAGAGAGAGAGAGAGAGAGAGAGAGAGAGAGAGAGGAGAGAGAGAGAGAGAGAGAGAGAGAGAGAGAGAGAGAGAGAGAGAGAGAGAGAGAGAGAGAGAGAGAGAGAGAGAGAGAGAGAGAGAGAGAGAGAGAGAGAGAGAGAGAGAGAGAGAGAGAGAGAGAGAGAGAGAGAGAGAGAGAGAGAGAGAGAGAGAGAGAGAGAGAGAGAGAGAGAGAGAGAGAGAGAGAGAGAGAGAGAGAGAGAGAGAGAGAGAGAGAGAGAGAGAGAGAGAGAGAGAGAGAGAGAGAGAGAGAGAGAGAGAGAGAGAGAGAGAGAGAGAGAGAGAGAGAGAGAGAGAGAGAGAGAGAGAGAGAGAGAGAGAGAGAGAGAGAGAGAGAGAGAGAGAGAGAGAGAGAGAGAGAGAGAGAGAGAGAGAGAGAGGATGAAGACAAAATGCTGGTAAGGTACATTTGACAATTACGCTTCCTTGGTCATTAGTAATCAGTGTGAGTTACCTCTAGTGAGACCTGCATCATCTGTGTTACATAATCTCTAATGGATGGGAAAGGTTTTATGTACACGAAACAGTTTTGATGAATTTCGTTTGGTAAACAATATGAATTCTTTGTTTTGTGTTGTGCTCAGGGGAGAGGAGAGCGAGGTATATTGGATAATTGATGATTGGGTTGGCAGCAATGGTATGGGTAGTTTCTGGTAGAGGCAGGTGCAGCCAGTAGAGAAATAATTAATTTGAGTTAGGGGTAATTATTTTTCCCTGCAAAAACGATGGAATGCTAACCATATCATCATTTTTTTGCAACGTTAGGATGCTAGGGTTACGTCCCATTAATTAATGGATCCCTGTTCAGGAGAAATAATAAATTCGGGTTAAGATAATTATTTTTTCCTTGGAAAAAGAAGGGTGAAAAGGTAATCTTATCGTCTTTGTAACTGTGGGTAAATGGATTAGAACCCAGATACAAGAGAATTGTCTTACCATATACAAGAATTCAAGAAATTTATCAGGCACGTTTGAAATACTTATACTGAACCGCAAGACGGCCTTATATTTCGAAGCAGATACTCTGTTGTAATCTATGAGATAACATTAGGATAGGTGATGAGTCAGCAACTACTGGCACTCACCCAGCAGCTCTGCCTCCACCTCCTCTGGTCTCTCTTATCGCGAGGTGAGAATACCATTCCCAGCCCTTTTAGGGCAGGGTAAGTGCCAAAGCTGGAGTTTGCTACCATCTGCAGCTCACAAGACTGCTATTCCCACCAGTCTCCTTGGGACAGGGAAGTTGGCAGACCAGAGAGGCCTAGCTTCTCCCTACGAGCCCCGTGAGGGCGGGGAACGTGGCTAGGCCTGGGGACATTGAGGGGGTACTTGTACCTCCTCCCATATGAGATATAAGTCTCAGACACTCCCACGACAGGGAGTCAAGGCCGGGTCACCATCTGGAAAAGACCCGGGCCAGGAGAGTACCGGCGAACCTACAACAACAATCTTTTACCGCACTTTCCTGGTCTCGACATGAGATTAATTTATTAGTGAGGAGATATTATCGTTTTATTTACACTCCTCGAAAATACCATTGGTGACTTGAAGGTGAATGACAAATCTTAACTCATGTTTCATGATTATAATTCCTTTGGATCACTTTCGTTAACACGGTTAACGACGTACGGTACCCCGTACGGTACCCGTACGGTACCCCGGACGGTGCCCCGTGGCCTGGAGGCAAAAACTCTCGCTTCATACGGTGAGGTTCCGGGTTCGATTCCCGACGAAGGGGTGTAAACATAGGACGTGTTTCCTTACACCGGTTGTCTATGTTCATCCATCAGTTAGATGGGTACCTGGGTGCTAGTCGTCCGGTGTGGGTCGCATCCTGGGACAAAACTGACCTAATTTACCCGAAATGCTCAGTATAACAAGGGGCTTTCTATACAGTAGTATGTCATTGATGTTAGCTAGGCCTGTACACCTTGTACATGTACTTGCAGCAAATAAACATATTATATTATTATTATTATTATTATTATTATTATTATTTTATTATTATTATTATTATTATTATTATTATTATTATTATTATTATTATTATTATTATTATTATTATTATTATTATTATTATGTTAACATAAATATTTATTAGTGCACACAACCTTTGCAGTAATCTCTCTTGTTCTTCATAGTGGTTTGTGATAAACCCATTTTTAAATTTATTTTACCCCATAATGTGTTATTAATATAATAAGTATTTTGTTATACACATTAGCAATCCAGGTGTGAGTCTAGTGAGTGAAGACAGGTGTGAGTCCAGTGAGTGAAGACAGGTGTGAGTCTAGTGAGTGAAGACAGGTGTGAGTCTAAGTGAGTGAAGACAGGTGTGAGTCTATTGAGCGAAGTCAGGTGTGAGTCTAGTGAGTGAAGACAGGTGTGAGTCTATTGAGGAAGATAGGTGTAAGTCAAGTGAGTGAAGACAGGTGTGAGTCTATTGAGTGAAGACAGGTGTGAGTCTATTGAGTGAAGATAGGTGTGAGTCTTGTGAGTGAAGACAGGTGTGAGTCTTGTGAGTGAAGACAGGTATGAGTCTAGTGACTGAGCTGTTACTGCCTCCAGTTTTAACTCTATCTGCTCCTCCCGTTTCTGGGTTAATCTCTGAAGGTTTACTATATCAATTACTTTTCTGAGTCCAAGATGACGTCTACCCATACATCACCTTCTTGTTTATCATTGTAATACCATTCTAAGCCTGTGATGATTTTCTGTGAATAATTTCCTTCTCCCTAAGTGCTCTTATATACATGCCAGAGATTCCAGCCTATAGTTCAATGCCTTTTTGTCTCTCCCACTTTTTAAATAAGTTAGCTACATTTGCCTTTTCCAATTTTCTGGTACTGGTCCTCATATTGTGAATAAATTGTGCCTTTTGTAATAAGATGTAAATTGACACAATTCCATAATATGCGTGAATGAATATTTATGTTTATATCGTGTAGAATAGGTAAAACGTTCGATTTTGGCTTAAATAGGAATGCTCTTCTTGCCTAATAAGGCAAGCGAAAACTTGTGTATGCAGTTATTTCGCAAAAATCATTCTGAGCCTAACGAAAAAAAATATATTTCGTAGCGTTTGTTTATTATTAAATTATTGGAAACTTATCTAAAATATATTTAACTGGATTAGGCTAAATTAAATTGAGCTTGTTATATTGAGGTTAGGTAATTTTTCAAATGTTCTTTTGGAACAAAATTATTAATTTTTACATCAACATAAATTAAAAAAATAAATCTTTAAACGTATAAGATAAAGTTTTAGAAAGGACTTAATTTTAAATGAGTTCTTGCTAATTGACGAGTTTTACTTATTCGGCACGACATTTATATTATGTTTATATATATATATATATATATATATATATATATATATATATTTTTTTTTTTTTAAGTTTACCCTTTTTGAAAAATATCGTCTGAATTTAGTTATTTCTCATCAACCGTAAATCGTATAGAAATTTACTATACTTAAAATAATGAAATGAAATCCAGGTGTGTGGAGTCGGCACATAAAACCTTCGACTCCGACTCCTTTAATTACATTTTACCGACTCCAGTTTTAACTTCAGTAACCCAGAAATTGCTTCCGACTCTACTCCACTCCACAGCTCTGTTTAAATCATCTGTTAAAATGGTGGTTGTCACTCTGTTGTTACGTGTAAATGTCTTGTCTCAAAGAATAAAAAAAAATACTCAGTGATGGAGGTTTTGTTAAGTTTATTATTGTGGCAATTAAACGTGATTTTCTTGTTAAGGAAATGATAAAATAGGATTGATCTTTTTTTTTCTTAGTCAGTAAAAGTGTGTCACACACAATGAGCGGTGCAATGAAGACCGAGTTTCCAGCACTTACACTGTCCTGAGCAACTCTTGTTATTTGCGGCCACATAGTGTTAGTTCCCTACTGGCTCGAGAGGCTCTTAGTAGGCTCGTGTGACTCTTAGTAGGCTCGTGTGGCTCTTAGTAGGCTCGTGTGGCTCTTAGTAGGCTCGTGTGGCTCTTAGTAGGCTCGTGTGGCTCTTAGTAGGCTCGTTCAGTGAATGTCCCAGCCTCCCTCGACCCTCATCTGCTGCCCCCATTCATTTGACGATCATTATTCCAATAACAACTCACCTGGTAAGCGGTCAGTTTAATATGGTGATATAAGTTTAACCTGGGTAGGAGGCAGACCATCAGTTCTACTCTGTGTGTGTGAAAAGTTGCTGTCTTGCCTCAGCTACCAGGTTTTTGCTGATGGTTTGACGATATATCAGGTGGTTAAATCGTTCCAGTGGCTGCAGTCATTCCTGTACTGAATGTGGGTTTGTCCTACTACCGAGGCACAGGCTAACTCCTCAATATACATTGCAGGTGACCTATGAAGTCTTTTTCCTCTCCCATAGAAATATGACACAATGCCATACCCAGCAAATGCATGGCACTTTAGTAGTGAAATACAGAAGCTCTTCCCAACACAAAATACAACCCATAAATAATTAACATTTAGACACTGTTGATGTTATGGTGAACTCTTCGTATTATAACTTTACAGTATTATTACGGTACAAAATCATTCAAGAAGTGAGATAAACGAGGGTCCTCCCTGTTTATGGGAGCATTGGGCTAGTCCCTCAATATCTCTGAGATATACGTGAACAAAAAACATTGGCTTTGTGTTTGTCAGTGTCAATGACTAGTCTAGTCATCGGTGCCAGGAAGGAAGACGATTTTGTTTAGTTTTCACGAATGCGAAAAAACTCCTGCCAATTTTTATGAATAAAACTTGATGGGTCGACAGGTTTCTGAACATTGTCTCCCCCTTTTTTATGTTTCTTTAACTTTTCACTTATAAAGTTTAGACATCCCAGATAACATCTAATCATTCATGTACCGCTGGATTTCCTATACTTCTATTAAACAGGACAATATGATCACCGTACTT
Organism: Cherax destructor; assembly: GCA_009830355.1. NCBI lineage: Eukaryota > Metazoa > Arthropoda > Malacostraca > Decapoda > Parastacidae > Cherax > Cherax destructor. The sequence goes on from WNWK01012004.1 coordinate 27,945, forward strand.
TTTCTTAAATGGATTTATCATCTCCACCAAGGCTTGCATCGTGGATTTCATAAAGTTTTGAAAATGCCTTCTGTACGTGCTGTGTTTGTTCATGGTGACGCCCATCCATGTCCCATCTCTTGTCAAATGAGTTTTCAAGTCAAGAATTACACCAGATACCATCTAGTAATAGAAAGCAGCCGGGTATTCTAGTAGCCCTGACGCCCGCAACAAGCACCTTTAACTGATGCATTATTCTACTCATGCAGCTGGTCAATAACCATGCCAGAGAATGCACACTTTCATTTCGTCTCAACAAATTTGCATTTCATGAACTCTTCATAGATGTTAGGATGGCGCTCTTTAAGTGAAACCTCATCACGCATGTAAACTGGAATCCATCTTGCATATTGAGTGTGTCCCAAGGAAAAGAACCAAGGCAGAATCTTGGTCAGGGCCTCCGCATGAAGCTGAAAGTCTAGTTCTTGTATCGCTCTCACGTATATCATTACAGTTTGCTCCGGCTGCAGGTTCATGTTCCAAAATCGGAGCTGGGGATATATGAATATCAGAAAGGAGGAGCATTGAAGCAGGCATGCAAGACATGTCCTACTCATTCTGACTGTGGTGATGACAGACAACTTTGGCAATCACCGATGGGACATCAAGTACACAATCATATATGTGAGATGCTTGGCCCTAACTCATGAAACTTGTATACAAGGTCACACTTCCGAGATTTTCGTGTTTCTCATAATATTTAAGTATATAGGTAAAGATGTAGACAGCCTATGATGTCTGTTAGTTTCATATACCGCGGCACTACGGTGCTGCCCTCTCTAGGCCTGCCCAGGTCAGTGGGGCACTATGTCCACTCTCTCTCACTGTCTCCTTCCTAGGACTAACATCCTACCCCACAGCGGTCTGGCTTCCGGTCCCCTCACACTCCGCCCGTTGTGTACCCACTCCTCGTCAAATGAAGCCAATCTAGTCTACGGTCGTATCTCTACAACCTACGCTACCCCTTCGGCACTAAACCGCTGTTCAACAGATTAACAGCATCTACAAAGATATTTCACGTTTTCTGGTAGGCCTAGTTACCTTTACAGTCGGATCCTCACGACGTAGCACGAAGAGTTATAAATTAGTAAATGTGCAATAGTTAGAACTAGTTGTGGCATTTGTGAAGAAGTTGTGTGTGATGTAAGATTTGATCCATTCACCACTACAGCAACCAGTTCCAAGAGAGACGTGACTTTCTATATAGTAGTATGTCATTGATGTCAGCTAGGCCTGTATACCCTGTACATGTACTTGTAAAAATAAATTATTATTATTATTATTATTATTATTATTATTATTATTATTATTATTATGTTTTTAAGGTTCATGGAGTGAATACGCTCTGAAAACTCATTCCCTAATTCTCTCAGCCTCATTCTGTACACATTGCACAGTCATGAAATTTGAACATGTTCTCAACTTTATTATGCAGTTGGGCTTCTTTACTAGAAAATATAATTTCTGTGAATGCATTTGCTGCTCCATTGTATCCACGTCAGATTTATCAGATATATTTGTCTCTTGTTCAGTTATACGAGGAGACGAGGCACCGAACATGGCACCGGGCGAGGCACCGAGCATGGCACAGAGCAATCATTCTCCTGCACTTAGTTTATCAAGCAGCAGTTTGTCATGTAATCTGAAGGGCCACTGGCGAACATGAGCGTCAAGGGCAAATGTAATTACTTTTGTAAGGAGACTTCAGCTGAAAAGTGTCTCCCAAGACGCATGTTTCTGTAAAGGAAAAAATTGCATTTTCAATACTATAATGGATGACCTTTTCACGATGATCTTCATTATCGTCTTCTGACATAATCTTCCTCTTTTTTTTTATGCTATCCCTAATTTTGTTTTATTATACTTCAGTATTCATCAAGATATATGTTGTTTCTGGCAAACAATTAGGCCTACTGAAACCCTACTCTCGTTTTTTAATACATCTGGACAGTAAAGAAACTCTGATATTTCTTCCTGTCACAACGAAACACTTGGTCAACTCTGGGTTGATATGTCAGGCTCTAAACCATTCACCACTTTTCAACTTTTCTCCATTGGCGAACGGCTCAACCTGGTATCAAGAAAAATTACGCAACTTTTTAAAAATCAATATGTTTGAGTGTGTGTTTGTGTGAGTGCGTGCGTGCGTGCGTGCGTGTGTGTGTGTGTGTGGTGTGTGTGTGTGTGTGTGTGTGTGTGTGTGTGTGTGTGTGTGTGTGTGTGTTTCCGTTTAGAGTCTTTTCCCATTGATTAACATTTACAAATTGCCTCCTGCTCTCATTGTCACGTCTGTCAAAGTCAACTGTATCTCGTACTTCAAGCTCTGTATATCTCTCCACTTTTACTTCCACAATGTTATCAAACCTAAGTTACGCACGGTCAACAGGACCGAAGATCGTTCCATTGTTATCAACGAATACAACATCTAGCTACGCTGATTTGTCACCTTCTCTCTCTCTAGCTGTGTCCCTGTCGTGCATACGCGTGATTTTTTCTATCGCATTGGCAGTCTCCTTCCAAGATAGTGGCCGAAGAGAAGTAATGCTTTGGCTGCCATTCATTCAATCATGTTCTAGCCATACCGTATCGACATCACCAGAGTGCAGGCACTGCACTTTCCACCTCTAGGACTAGTCAGGAAAACCGGTTTCCCTGACTACCTTCATGTTACTTACACTCCAACAGCACATCAAATCATCAAAACCACTTGCCTCTACTCACTCCTATCTAACAAAATCATAAAAGCTTATTGGATATCCTAGACCCTGGCACTCAAAACCACCTTCTCTGCGTCCATTCCATGTATGAACCTTATACCTCCTTCCCTTTACCCCAGATTTGTATACCTCCTAATCATCAAAATGATCAACCACCTCAAATACCCTCCTCCGCCATTTGAATAATACTTTCGGTAACCCCAGATCTTCTAATCCCCAAGTTGCAATTTGTCTGCATAATATTAGTTACACATTGCCCTGAAACATACATTACCGCTGCCTACAAAACCAATATATAACATCCATACAACAGTGTTTGTGCCACTTTTCCTGGTACATTTTTTTGTCCCAATTAACCGCCAGTTTTTTCCCTCGTCAATTTTATAGTTCCCTTCGTTTTTCATAAACTATCTGATAAGTCCACTTCCAAATATTTAAAAACATTTACTTCCTCCATTTTCTCTCCCTCAAAATTCATATCCAATCCTCCATTGCCTTGCTCATTCCTAGGTTCACTTTTAATTTCCTTCTTTTATATACCCTTCCAAATAATTACTGCTCTCACGTTAGAAGATTATAATCTTCTAAGGTGAGAGCAGTAAAGAGCAACTGTGAAACCTCATACTTTATATTAGATTCGTTATCTTGTAATTCCACACCTCTTCCCAACACCCTGGCTTTCACTTCTTATACACTCTTTAAATATATTTAACCATGGTGACGTCATGCATCCCTATCCCTCCTATATACCGTAACCTCAGCTTCACTATATACCGTAACCTCAGCTTCACTATATACCGTAACCTCAGCTTCACTATCCACTTGAAAACTCTTTACTGCTCTTAATTATCTATCAACAATTCCATACATTTGCAACATCTCCTACATTGCTCCCCAGCCCATTCCATTACATGCCTTTTTGAATTCATAAATGCAACAAAAAGTTCCTTACCTTTATCTCCGAGTTGTACATATATATGCTTCAATGTAAACACTTGGTCTACACATCCCCTTCCATTCCTAAAATCTCCATGTTTCTTTGTAATCCTACTCAGTCTTAGCTTTATTTTTTTCAATAATAACTCTAATTTCCGTTCACTTTTCCCGGTATATTCAACAGGCTTATTTCCCTAAAATTCTTACTTCATGCATATATTGAACAAATGCATCAACCCTTCGAAAATTCTATTCCCACCCGCATTTAATATTTCTGTTTTGATCGCATCTATCCCAGATGCTTTATTTCCTATCCTTCTACACACGGTCTTGCATACTTTCCCACATTCATATCTGGTTCTTCTTCACATCAACAAGATGTTATACTTCCCTGTCCAGTGTATGCAATCGCTGCCTCATTTTCTTTATCAATATTTAGTAACTTTGCAAAATTATCCCTCCATCTTCCCATTACCTTCTCCGCTTCATCCAATACCTACTGTAGTTTTCGTTTTTAACTGCTACGTCTACTACGTTCCCAGGCTTTTCAAATTTATCGATGTCACACGGAAAAAATTTCCAGTAGGGGGTGCCATTAAGGGGTCACCTAAAAAAAATTCTTCCTCCAAATTTTCGATTTTATTTTGCTCCTATCTCGAGAATGCCTCATCCAATCGAGTTAAAATTTTAAGCACTAGTGAGCGGTAAGGAGGACCAAATAGTACTTGGAACAATTAACAAGTGCCCTATAACCAACGCTGTTGAATGCATTCCCAGGAATGGCTAAAATAACTACCAAAATCGTCAGAGGCTCTCCTATAAACGTTTAAAAAAGCACCAAAAATACGGATGTGTGACTCCCAGTTTGCCAATTTTGCGCCAGTTTTATCAAATATGGGTTTTAAAAAATCTAAAATATTTTTTCCTATGGGTTTCTACAGAATTTTATATAGGATGACAACGATAAAAGTAAACTGGAAAAAATATAAAAATCCGCTGACTTATGGCCTTTTTAAGTTTAATGAAAGAAGACCTTTTTACTATTATTTCGAAACATTTTCAGCAACACTTTTATTCGCTGTATCAGATATTTTCGTTCATTACACGAAAATACCTTATTCGATCGGCTTCAAATTTTCAACACTTGTGTAATGTACATCGAGTAAATTCCATGGAACTGTTTTATGCACAGTGTATTTTTAATTCCCATATCTTTGTTTACATTTGATTACTTGCGAAAGGCTCATCTGAGGCTCCTCATACAGTGTCTACTGCATGACTAGACATACATGGTGTACTACAGGATACGGTTGCACTGTACACAATGTTAACTACACATTTACTGTATACTGCTCGCAATAAATACACTGTATTGTGGACAACACGCAAACTGTGTCCACTGTATGCTACACATACTCTGTATGCAATGCATGCTACACTGTGTATACTGATGTCTACATGTACAATGTGTGTGTATTGTAGGATACATATACATTGTATTTTGCAGGCAACACATTCTCTGTGTATTCTTGGCTACACATACACTGTGTGTACACTGTCACGGTGCGTACACATACACTGAGTTTACTGCAAATTGAACTGTGTTCTGCAGGTTACTAATACACTCTACACAGTTGGCACAATATTAACAATATTAATTTTTTTCTCGTCAATCCTATAAATTTCCTAAATGAGTCAATTATGGCGTCTTACCACAATCTCGTCTCACATAAGAAAAGTCTTGTTGTCTGCAAGATGCTGCCTAGCATCTGAGCAGGTCTTAAAGTCTGCTTAGAGCTTTTCTGAAAGTACTGGATACAATTCAATTAAACTTGCCGTAACAGAGAGGCTTACCACTGGCTCTCAGGCTACTCACTGCCTTCATTTGCAGTCGATTTTCATTACGATACAGTCTGGAATAGTGACATTATATAAATAAAAGATATATTAGCACTAGATTTAAAATTATTTAACTGATAAAAAAAAAAGGAATATTGCATTATAAACACAAAAAATATATGTGCGTTTTCAGGAAAATAATTTAGTTTGCACGTACTCGCTTAAATTACATGTTAAGAGAAATCAAAGCATGGCTAATTTGATTTGCTGGTATTAATAAAGACTCACAAGCTTTTTATTGAGTTCAGCCTTTGATATGATTAAGGTTTAAGTTCACAGGTGTATGTGGCGTTCCGGTTTATGGTTGGTTCCTGTTTTAAGATGTCCCAACTTTATAAATATTTTTATTTTTTATAACATTTCTCACCTTCAAAGCGCAAGCTAGGAGATGATCCGTCTTTACGAATATTCCAACTTTTGAGATGTTAAGGAACCTAGCAAATGGTTGATGTGAGAAAGAAAAGCAGAATAAAATGAAATCTCATTTGTTTGTGCAGGTCAATATACAGAGATTTTGGGTTTAAGCAAAATTCGGTTAAATATGACAAAGAATTTTTGCATTCAATACAAAGTTCAAAGTCAACTACAGCTTTAATAAACTAAAATGACTCGTGGCCTGGTTGGGAAATTTCTCGCTTCACACGCTGAGTGTCTGGGCTCGATTCCCGGCAAGGGTGCAAACATTGGGCTTGTTTCCTTACAAGTGTTGTCTATGTTCACCCATCACCGAAATGGGTACCTTGGTATTAGTCGACTGGTGTGTATCGCATCCTGGGACACAAATTGACATAATCTGCCCGAAACGCCCTGCATAATATGGGGCTTTCTATATGGTAGTATGTCGTTGATGTCGGCCTGGACTGTATTCCTTGTACATGCAATTGTAGAAATAAATACATTATCAAGACTATTACAGTTTTAATGAGTAATTCTTTGCTGGCACAGTAGATCCACGGAATTCCATTGTATATTGACTGGTTTGTGACACTGATATAACAATAATAAATTATAGTGTTTTAAAAAAAATTCTTTGGGGTGGTATTGGTTAATTATTGGAAGAGGATATTGTCCTTGGCAGAGAGATGCTTCTGCTCTAGTGGTATTTGCTTACTGATAGGACTTTTTCAGCCTTAGGAAAAGAAGGTTTTGTATGTGAGGGGCTTGGACATTCAACAGGCGTGTATTAGCGAGATAGGAGTGAGTGGAGGCAAGTGGTTTTCATGACTTGACATGCTGTTGGAGTGTTAGCATGCACACGCACACACATACACACACACACACACACACACACACACAACACACACACACACACACACACACACACACACAAACACACACACACACACACACACACACACACACACACACACACACAAGCAAGTATAACAGGAAGGGCACTGGAATGGATCAGGGAATACCTCACAGGGAGGCAACAACGGGTCATGGTGCGAGATGAGGTATCACAGTGGGCGCCTGTGACGAGCGGCGTACCGCAGGGGTAAGTCCTAGGACCATTGTTATTCTTGGTATATGTAAACGACATGACGGATGGGATAGACTCAGAAGTGTCTCTGTTCGCAGATGATGTGAAATTAATGAGGAGAATCACATCGGAAGAGGACCTAGCAGAACTTCAAACAGACCTGGACAAGCTTGACATCTGGTCTAGCAACTGGCTTCTCGAATTCAATCCCACCAAATGCAAAGTCATGAAGATCGGGGAAGGGCAAAGAAGACCGCTGACAGAGTACAGGCTAGGCGGACAAAGGCTACAAACCTCGGCAAAGGAGAAAGACCTTGGGGTGAGTATAACGCCAAGCACGTCTGCGGAGGCACACATCAACCAGATAACGGCGGCAGCATATGGGCGACTGGCAAACCTAAGATTAGCGTTCTGTTACCTTAACAAGGAATCGTTCAAGACACTGTACACCGTGTACGTCAGGCCCATACTAGAATATGCAGCACCAGTCTGGATCCCACACCTGGTCAAGCACGTAAAGAAACTAGAGAAAGTGCAAAGGTTTGCGACTAGGTTAGTTCCACAACTCAGGGGTCTGTCCTATGAAGAAAGGTTGAGGGAAATAGGACTAACAACACTGGAGGAAAGAAGGGTCAGAGGAGACATGATAACGACATACAACATACTGCGGGAAATCGACAAGGTAGACAGTGACAGGATGTTCCAGAGAGGGAACACAGAAACAAGGGGACACAACTGGAAGCTGAAGACTCAGATGAGTCAAAGGGATGTTAGGAAGCATTTCTTCAGCCACAGAGTAGTCAGGAAGTGGAATAGTCTAGAGAAAGATATAGTGGAGGCAGGAACCATACATAGTTTTAAGACGAGGTATGATAAAGCTCATGGAGCAGGGAGAGCAGAGACCCAGTAGCGGACAGCGAAGAGGCGGGGGCCAGGAGCTGAGTCTCGACCCCTGCAACCACAATTAGGTAAGTACACACACAAGTAGGAAACAACGAGTGTTGGTACGTGACGAGGTGTCAGAATGGGCGCTTGTGTCGAGTGGGGTTCCACAAGGGTCAGTCCTAGGTACGGTGCTGTTTCTTGTAGATACGAATGACATGACAGAACGAATAGATTCATAGGTGTCCCTATTCGCTGATGATGTGTAACTAATGAGGAGAATACAAGCAGACGAGGATCCGTTAAGTCTACAAGGGATTTAGACAGGCTGCATGCCTGATCTGACAAAAGACATTTGAAATTTAATACCAGGTGCAGAGTCGTAAAGCTTTGGGTAAGACAAAGAAGACCGCATACAGAGTACAGGCTAAGGAGCCAAAGACTGTTAACCTCATTTAAGAAAAAGGATCTTGGGGTGAGCATCATACTCAGCACATCTACAGAGGTGCCAGTAGTAGGAAACCGGGGAGACTGATCTCCTTTTGGAGGCGAGGGTGAGTTAGGGAGGTCACAAGAAGGTGTGAATTGTTGGGAGTACTCCAAAAAAAAGTAGTCTTCTGTATGAAGCGCCTGAGAGCGGCGCGTCTCTAGCTCCCGGCCCCTCGGAGCACTGCGTTATTTCCCAATTTTTTTTTTTATAATTTGTAATTACTTTCCTATCCCCATTCTCCCCATCAATTCCACCTCCACTTTCATCTCCCCTTCCTTCTCATACCAATGTCCCCCTCAACCTCCAATGACCTACGTATCTCCAACACTTTGGATCAAGACTCAAAAAAGCTCAGGCCTCACTCCACCACCATATTTTCTCCTACCCTCTCATCCCAATATCCCCCTCTACATCACCCCTTCCCCTCCATCACACTCCCCCTCCACCTCCAGGATCAACCAAACTCCATTTCCTCGGAGCAAGAGTCAACCAAGACTCACTACCTTCTTCCTCACCTCTCCAACCTACACAACCCACCACCGAGTCTCTCTCACCCACAATCTATTCCCTCCCTCACCAATCTCCAGTACCTTGTACCACATTAGGATGTAATGCATCACTAACATCCACCGGTCCTGGTCACGGACCGAGCCGAGAGGGCGTTGACCCCCGAAACGTCCCCTCCAGGTACATACAATATTTAGACGAGTTAGAAGTAATAATGATAAGACAGAGTGAAGTCACTAGAAGCAGGAGTGGACCAGCATAAGCAACAGTCGGCCCCTCACCCAGACAGGCAGGTGTGACGTCACCCTGGCTGAGGAGCTGGCTCTCAACTTACTGTATGGTTTAACTGGTTAGTTAATACAGCAGTGGGACCCAGAACTGCTATACTCTGAACTACGGGTTCACTGGTTGAGACGCCATGCTAGTGAGTGTGTGACCAAGGTCGAATAAATGGAACACACTCGACGCTCGCCACAGCTGGTGAGGAATGGAAGGCGAGGGAAAATACACTTATGTAAAGTTCAGGACATTTATTAGAAGAAACGTTTCGCCACGAGTGGCTTCTTGAGTCCACGAGTGGCTTCTTGAGTCTACGAGTGGCTTCTTGAGTCCACGAGTGGCTTCTTGAGTCCACGAGTGGCTTCTTGAGTCCACGAGTGGCTTCTGAGTCCACGAGTGGCTTCTTGAGTCCACGAGTGGCTTCTTGAGTCCACGAGTGGCTTCTTGAGTCCACGAGTGGCTTCTTGAGTCCACGAGTGGCTTCTTGAGTCCACGAGTGGCTTCTTGAGTCTACGAGTGGCTTCTTGAGTCCACGAGTGGCTTCTTGAGTCCACGAGTGGCTTCTTGAGTCCACGAGTGGCTTCTTGAGTCCACGAGTGGCTTCTTGAGTCCACGAGTGGCTTCTGAGTCCACGAGTGGCTTCTTGAGTCCACGAGTGGCTTCTTGAGTCCACGAGTGGCTTCTTGAGTCCACGAGTGGCTTCTTGAGTCTACGAGTGGCTTCTTCAGTCCACGAGTGGCTTCTTGAGTCCACGAGTGGCTTCTTGAGTCCACGAGTGGCTTCTTGAGTCCACGAGTGGCTTCTTGAGTCTACGAGTGGCTTCTTCAGTCCACGAGTGGCTTCTTCAGTCCACGAGTGGCTTCTTGAGTCCACGAGTGGCTTCTTGAGTCTACGAGTGGCTTCTTGAGTCCACGAGTGGCTTCTTGAGTCTACGAGTGGCTTCTTGAGTCCACAAGTGGCTTCTTCAGTCCACGAGTGGCTTCTTGAGTCCACGAGTGGCTTCTTGAGTCTACGAGTGGCTTCTTGAGTCCACGAGTGGCTTCTTGAGTCCACGAGTGGCTTCTTGAGTCCACGAGTGGCTTCTTCAGTCCACGAGTGGCTTCTTGAGTCCACGAGTGGCTTCTTGAGTCCTCGAGTGGCTTCTTGAGTCTACGAGTGGCTTCTTGAGTCCACGAGTGGCTTCTTGAGTCTACGAGTGGCTTCTTGAGTCCACGAGTGGCTTCTTCAGTCCTTATAGACTGAAAAAGCCACTTGTGGCAAAAGTTTTCTCTAATAAATGTCCTGAACTGTACATAAGAGTCATTTTCCACCTGCTGTCGGCATCAGCAGACCATTTCTCAATAGAGGGTGAGCTGGGGGTTGTAGGTGACCCTCATCATAGGAAATGGGGCGTTAGTGGGCGTTCATGGCAGGTGGGTGTAAGGGCTGGCTGGATTATGGGTGGGTGAACATGGATAATGAGGCTTGAAAGTGATGGTGGTTGTAGGTGATCATGATTCGAGGAAATGGAGACAGGTGGGGACTGAGGCTGGAAGATGGTGGGTAGACGTGACACTGAGATGATGGAGCTACCCGAATTTTTCCTACTGGTGAGGATGGGGGATTAGTGATCTTCATCCGAGGTAACAGAGCGTGAACTAGTAGGTATGGGTGGTAGGTTATGGTGGGTGGGTTATCCAGAACCCATGAATTGTCAGAGAAGTTTGGTGATGGCAAGGATGGGTGTTGGTTGGGAGGGCAGGGGATGGGTGTTGGGTGGGAGGGCAGGGGATGGGTGTTGGGTGGGAGGGCAGGGGATGGGTGTTGGGTGGGAGGGCAGGGGATGGGTGATTGGTGGGAGGGCAGAGAATAGGTGTTGGGTGGGAGAGTAATGGATTGGTGTTGGGAGGGATGACAGGAGATGGGTGTTGGTGGGAGGGCAGTGGATGGGGGTGGATCAGGGAATGATCAACCAGTCTGTTACAGCTGGCCGCACTTAAACAGACGTACGAACCACAGTCCGGTTAGTTAGGTACTGACTTTAGGTGCCTGTGGTAAAGGAATATACAGATAAAGAAAATCTACACTTGTTTTCTGTCTTGCCCTATCATTGCCAGGTTGCTTGCTATGTTCCCGACTTTGATTTTCGTCAAGTGTAACAGGTTTTAATTGCTACCAGTATTCGTAATATAGGGTGGGTGCCTTGAGCTATTTTTTTCCCTACACTGCATTGTGTTGCTTCCCTACACTGCATTGTGTTGCTTCCCTACACTGTTGCTTTGCTCATACTGCTATTAGTTTAAGCTGTTGTGCGTTGAGTGTGTTGCTACTGAGTGGTGCTTGCAGTGCTGGCTGGGTAATGCTGGTTGCGTGTGTTAGGTTTTAGTATATTTTGCAAAAAACTTGCCCAGACTATCTCTTCAACACTGCTGAGGTATCAGTTGTTCAGTTGGCATTGAGTATCAACGTACTTTAACTGTTATACAGCTATATTGTCTGAATCAGACAGTACGGCGTTTCATTCCGGTGTCTCGGTTGCTTCGGGAGCTCGTGCTAGTATTCGCTCCCCGCTTCCCATTTTTTGCTCGTATTGGCATTGGCCATACCCCTGAACGTCTGCCTAACACCCTTTCCCCCACCAGTCGTAGACACGAATAGTGGACCTGGTCTATCTCAGGGTCAATCTACTTCACTGGCCCTTGAATTGGGGAAAATTCGCTAGAGTTAATTAGAAAACAGCGCGCCTTTGCAAAGGAAGTATGTGACAGAGATGGAGAGGAGATAATACCGACGGACTTGTGATGATACTTCTAATATTCACAAGTCCATCCATGTCCATAGTATCTCATTACTCAAAACCTGAACCGTTTTTCGAGTCGTTTGAAATCAGAGTCGAAACCTACAATGGCCTTTTCAGTGATGAAGTCTTCTCTAATTGCAACATTGTGAATATAATAACTGTGCTAGGTGCATATTAGTGTATACCTGACAAATATCGTCGATAGTTTAAGTTGAACAGGCGGCAACTTGGGCTGCAGTGAAAGACCTTTACCAAGTGGTATAAGGTAGCTGGTGTTTCTAACTTTAGCGAGATGGGGCAACTCATTCTTACAGAAAATCTTCTTGAGTCTGTTGGTTAGGGGGTGAGGGTCCACTAAAGTTACTTCCCACCAGCACTGTATGGACAGATGCCATCGAAGAAAGACTTCTGATGGTGTTACGAGGACAAAAGTTGGTAGGGAATTACGAGGCACACCTCAGGACCCGAAAGGTGCACAAGACAAGATTGCCGAGCCTGTATCATGTCGCTTCTGCCGTAAGCCCGATCATACTATTTCAAACTGTCTCAAAATCCAAATGTGGTCTTCCACAAGTGGTAAATCAAGAAATTCTGGTTCTCAGTAACCCAGTAAATATTGCTTCCCTGCTAAGTATCACCAGGGAGGCCTGGTCATGGCCTGGGCCTCCGGGGAGTGGACCCCCGAATAAACAACAGATAGACTAACAAGAGCAAAGTGGACGCATGTCTGGCCCTTTTTATAGTACCAGTTAAATATCAATACAAGTGACTATTTTCCAGGATCCAGGTGTCTACTGCGCTCTTCTACGAGAGGGAGACCCTTGTGGGTTTTGATTATAATACGTGAGGGAATACTCCTAATCTCTAATGAGATTTCTTTACATCCCTGTTTTATTAGAAGCTTATGGAAGGGAGGTCTTTTTGTTAGGAGTAAATACTATACAGGTTATTTAACTGTAGTTGCATATTTTTAACTGGCAACGAAATATTGTGTTTTATATTGTACCGATGGTATAATGACTACGGAAAGCCCAACCCCTAATTCAGTTATACCCTTAACTTGGACAGTGACCATTAGAAAGCCTGGTGAGAACAGCTGGCCTGGTGAGAACAGCTGGCCAGGGCTTCGCAAATCGAGCGAAAGCTCCCTGATTAAGCCTTGCCAGTCCTGGGTAGCAGGACTGCCAGTTACTCCCGATTCCATGCCCGACGTACTCACCTTCAGGGAATATAATAATAATCAAATAATAAAGTGCTAAACCGACAAGGGTCATGCAGCGCTGCGAGGCAGAAAACAGTGCTGGGGCTATAAACAGTTAGGTGGAGAGGGGATCAGAGGTGAGAGGAGAAAAGGGCTAGAAGGAACGCTGAGGGTTATGTGCCAAAGTTCGTATAGTAAAGCAGTTGCTGACAAAAAGTCAAAGAGTGATCGTAAGTCAAAGGCAGGACCGTTTGCAAGAAGGGAAGATAGGGTAAGAGAGGTAGGGCGGCGTCGGTGGAGGTAAATCCTGCGAGCTCGCTGGTAAACCGGACAATCCACAAGAATGTGAAGAGAAGAAATAGGGACCCAACAAACCTCAGAGAGAGGAATAGGGTGTCATTATATGAGAAACCCATTTGTAAGGCGAGTATGGCCGATGCGGAGACTGGACAGTGCAGTCTCCCAAGAACGGCAACGGTGGTAAGAAGATGGCCACAAACCTAAAAGCGAAGACGGCCAGAGATGAGTGTAAAACAATCCCTGAACGGAATATCTCTATAAGAAACTGGAAGATCACGTACCGCTGACCGTGCGGCAGCATCTGCCTGTTCATTGCCCTGAACATCAACGTGTCCAGGGACCCAACAGAAAATGACGTCTTTGTTTTTGCTAGCCACATGGCGCAGCCATAATTGAATACAAAGGACCAATGGATGAGGGGAATCAAATTGTTTAATGGCTTGTAAAGCACTGAGGGAATCTGAAATGATCAAAAACGTAGAAGGAGACATATATGTAATACGGAGAAACTCTTTGAGGATGGCATACAACTCGGCGGTAAAAATACTAGCCGAGTCTAACAAATGACTCCCGACACTGTCAGAAGATTTAGAACCATGTGAGCCGCGTAAATACAATGAAATATCTGGGGCAAGATGATGTCTAGACATCATCTTGCCCCAGACATCCCCAGACATCTAGGCATCCTCTTAGGAAATTTAAATTCATGAGAAGTGGCCCAATGGAAAACACGGTCAATCACATCCTGAAGGGAGGCCGCTACCAGGCGATAGTCAGCACCTGTGTAAGCTATAGCGAAGTCATCCACATAAAGTGACGACCAAATATGCGAAGGAAGAATGGAAGGTAGGTCGTTTATAGCTAAGAGAAAAAAGGTAGTGCTAAGGACACAATCTTGAGGGACCCCCTCGGCCTGAACAAAGTCTGAGGAAAGTGAGGAGCCAACACAGACATGAAAATGTCTTTCAGATAAGAAAGCAGCAAGGAAGGTCGGTAGATTACCGTGGAGGCTTAAGAAGTGTGCCTGGGCTAAGATGTTATACCTCCAAGTAGTGTCATATGCCTTCTCAAGATCAAAAAGACTGCTAGGACAGTGTTTAGTGGCAAAGGTATTTCGCACATACGTATCTAAGTGGAGCAAGGGGTCCAAAGTAGAGCAGCCCTTGCGAAAACCATATTGGCAAGGAGAAAGACTATTGTGAGTCTCTAAATACCCTATCAGACGTCTATTCACCAATCGTTCCATCACCTTGCAGACTACACTGGTCAAAGCAATGGAACGATAGCGAGAAGCACGAAGCCCCGAAGTGCCTGGTTTGCAAAACGGTAGTACAATGGCAGATTTCCGTTGTTGAGGGAGAACCCCTCGTGTCCAAACAATATTGAAAAGATGCAAAAGGACTGTAAGGGCTGTAGAATGCAGAATCCAAGGGCGATTGCTCCCTGGCAGACTTTGAAGCGACAAACGGGGACAGAGGTGAAGCCCTTGGGAGACACGGACAAGACAGATCCCGATTTCCATGGCAACCTCAAGAGGTTTATTGTATGATTAGAGTTTGTCGCATACTCAGTCCTAGCTATTATTTCCTCCAGTTTTCCATAACTGAGTAGTTGGAATTTGTCTTCATTGAACATCATATTGGTCTCCGTTGCCCATTGGAAAACTTGGTTTATATCTTCTTGTAGATTTGCCGTGTCCTCAATGGATGACACTCTCATGCAGATCCTAGTAACGTATGCAAATGATGATATGGTGCTATGGTTTACATCTCTGTCTGTCTGATATGAGGATGAGGACCAGGATAAGGGCGAGTATTGTGCCTTGTGGAACAGAGCTTTTCACTGTGACACCTTCCGATTTAATTATGTTTACCACTACTCTTTGATTTCGATTGGTGAGAAAGTTTAAGATTCATCTGCCCACTCTGCCAATTATTCCTTTTTGCACGCATTGTGTGTGCTATTACACCATGATCGCACTTGTCCAAGGCTTTTGCAAAATCTGTGTATACTACATCTGCATTCTGTTTGTTTTCCAGTGCATCGAGGACCATTTCATAGTGGTCCAGTAGTTGCGAGAGGCAGGAGCGACCTGCTTTGAACCCATGTTGCCCTGACTTGTGAAATTGTTAGGAATCCAAGTGGTTTGCAGTCCTGCTTTTTAGGACTCAACAATGTTTATAATGTGGGACGTTAGAGCTATTGGTCTATAGTTCTTATATATTCCTTTGCTGCCATCTTTATGAAGTGGGGCTATATCCGTTGTTTTCAGAGACTGTGCAGTCTCACCTGTGTCTATGCTCCTCCTCCATAGCATACTTAGAGCCCGCAAGAGGGGTTTCTTGCAGTTCTTAATGAACACAGAGTTCCACGAGTCTGAGCCTTCGGCTGAGTGCATATGCATGTTGTCAATGGCTTTCTCAAAGTCTAGTGTTGGGCTGAGTCTGGGTCAGCCCAATGGCTGGGGACTGAGCGAGATGATGTTTTTGTTTCCTTTATTTTTTCCAAAGGAAGTATTTATTTTCGGGTCAACTGTTGTAGACTGGGCATTCTGAATATTAAACTTTACTCCTTTCCATCCTACATGCTCTATATATTTTGGGTAGACTATCCAATAGTTCCTCTTTGTTTTCATGCTTATTATTACCCTCCTGAGTACTTTCCTGATACCTGTTCAGAGTTCCACACCATTATTGCAGACCCAGAAACCCATTTCTAGATGGATATTGTTTATGGATGCAGTGTTAATTATTACACAGGAGACATGATGTTTGGAAAAACAAAGAGGATGAGGGAGAGAGTGGTAGATGATCTTGATCTTAGGAAATGAAACAAGGGTTGGTCTTGGAGTGGGTGAGGGATGGTGCATAGGTAGTGGGTGGGTGAACTTGATGGATGAAGCTGGAGGGTGGTGGATGTAGGGGGAAGGGGGGTAGGAAATAGAGCAAGGTGGGTTGCCTTGGGGTGGCAGTGCTCCTTTTTATTTTTTATTTTTGTTCTTAGGTTACCTCTACTACTGCTACTACTACTAACACCACAACTACTACTACTACTAACACCACCACTACTGCTACTACTAACACTACCACTACTACTATTACTACTACTACTAGTATTGCCCTACTAACACTTTAAAATAATTTAAAAAATAATTAAAAAAATAATTACTTTAATCATCAGAAGCCAATTAACCAGTGATAGTGAAATTCACAAAAATTTACTTACAAGAATCATAGTTGTAATCTATTATAAATAATTTAAATTCTGCTTAGTATTTAATATTTGTTGCAGGTTTAAGGTTAAAAAAATATCTGAACTCCTAAACGTAACTGAAAAAAACCCAGCAGATTTATAATCCTTTTTTTTTTTTTGGGTCTGTTTTTGTTTTCATCTTGATACTTAAAGTACTTAGTAGTCTAAAAGAGTAGGTATAATATTCCAAAGTCGAGTAAAATAGTATCTCTATCTCTCTTTCTCTCTCTCTCTAAGAGACACTAAAGTTGCAAGTTGCAAGGTGATAAGAAGAGGTTTTCTCAAGTTATCA